>OW121741.1:135803084-135821448 GCA_933228675.1 Stomorhina lunata | reverse complement strand
CAATAATAAATTATATAAGAGACCGGATTTTGCTTCAAAATAATAATGAGATTCGGTTTTTTGTTCTTCGTGATTATAATTTTAGGCTGCCAAAATTGAACCGAAAATTTAACGTAAAAAGTTCATTATAAATTCAGTGTTTTTACAAGATTAACAAAATTTTCTTTTTTGTGGGTTTTTCTGAATTAATTTTTTGTTTTAGTATTTTCTTTCTTTTTTTTATATTTTTGTTTAAAGTTAAATAACTCATGTTTTATGTTACAATAAATGTGTTATAAAATTTGAAAGATAATTTTTATTTATGATTTATGTGAAGGTTGAATAGATTGTAAAAGTGCTTTTTCGGTTATATTTTCTGTTCTTGAATTCCAGGGAAAATTTAGAGTTTGGGTAATGAAAATGTTTCTTTTGGGTATTTTTTGGCAATCAGATAAGAAGCAACAGAGTTTAGTGTAAAACTAAGTTATAACATAATAACAAATGTCATATGAGAATTATAAATTATACTTGGAGTTTTATTGGTTGCAGAGACAAAGAAAAAGGAAAAACATTTAGAATTTACTATCTTTTAATAGGAAAAATAGGAGATTGAAAAAATTCGTGAAATAATAAGAAAATTTTCAAAATTTTTGAAAAATTTTCAATAAAACTAAGAAATTTCTGAAAAATTTCTTATATATAACAAATTTTGAAAAAATATCTCATTTTTATAGGAAATTTTTAAAAATTTCTTATTTTTATAATAAATTTTTCAAAAATTTCTTATTTTTATAGGAAATTTTTAAAAAATTTCTTATTTTTATAGGAAATTTTTCAAAAATTTCTTATTTTTAAAAGAAATTTTTCAAAAATTTCTTATTTTTATAAGAAATTTTTCAAAAATTTCTTATTTTTATAAGAAATTTTTCAAAAATTTCTTATTTTTATAAGAAATTTTTCAAAAATTTCTTATTTTTATAAGAAATTTTTCAAAAATTTCTTATTTTTATAAGAAATTTTTCAAAAATTTCTTATTTTTATAAGAAATTTTTCAAAAATTTCTTATTTTTATAAGAACATTTTCAAAAATTTCTTATTTTTATAAGAACATTTTCAAAAATTTCTTATTTTTATAAGAAATTTTTCAAAAATTTCTTATTTTTATAAGAAATTTTTCAAAAATTTCTTATTTTTATAAGAAATTTTTCAAAAATTTCTTATTTTTGTAAGAAATTTTTCAAAAATTTCTTATTTTTATAAGAAATTTTTCAAAAATTTCTTATTTTTATAAGAAAATTTTCAAAAATTTCTTATTTTTATAAGAAATTTTTCAAAAATTTCTTATTTTTATAAGAAATTTTTCAAAAATTTCTTATTTTTATAAGAAATTTTTCAAAAATTTCTTATTTTTTTTAGAAATTTTTAAAAAATTTCTTATTTTTATAAGAAATTTTTCAAAAATTTCTTATTTTTATAAGAAATTTTTCAAAAATTTCTTATTTTTATAAGAAATTTTTCAAAAATTTCTTATTTTTATAAGAAATTTTTCAAAAATTTCTTATTTTTATAAGAAATTTTTCAAAAAGTTCTTATTTTTATTAGAAACTTTTCATAAATTTCTTATTTTTATAAGAAATTTTTCAAAAATTTCTTATTTTTATAAGAAATTTTTCAAAAATTTCTTATTTTTATAAGAAATTTTTCAAAAATTTCTTATTTTTATAAGAAATTTTTCAAAAATTTCTTATTTTTATAAGAAATTTTTCAAAAATTTCTTATTTTTATAAGAAATTTTTCAGAAACTTCTTGTTTTATAAGAAATTTTTCAAAAATTTCTTATTTTATAAGAAATTTTTCAAAAATTTCTTATTTTATAAGAAATTTTTCAAAAATTTCTTATTTTATAAGAAATTTTTCAAAAATTTCTTATAAAATAATTTTTATAAGAAATTTTTCAAAAATTTCTTATTTTTATAAGAAAATTTTTAAAAATTTCTTATTTTTATAAGAAATTTTTCAAAAACTTCTTGTTTTATAAGAAATTTTTCAAAAATTTCTTATTTTATAAGAAATTTTTCAAAAATTTCTTATTTTATAAGAAATTTTTCAAAAATTTCTTATAAAATAATTTTTATAAGAAATTTTTTAAAAATTTCTTATTTTTATAAGAAATTTTTCAAAAATTTCTTATTTTTATAAGAAATTTTTCAAAAATTTCTTATGTTTATAGGAAATTTTTCAAAAATTTCTTATTTTTTTAGGAAATTTTTCAAAAATTTCTTAGTTTTATAAGAAATTTTTCAAAAATTTCTTATTTTTATAAGAAATTTTTCAAAAATTTCTTATTTTTATAAGAAATTTTTCAAAAAGTTCTTATTTTTATAGGAAATTTTTCAAAAATATCTTATTTTTATAGGAAGTTTTTTAAAAATTTCTTAGTTTTATAGAAAATTTTTCAAAAATTTCTTATTTTTATAAGAAATTTTTCGAAAATTTTTTATTTTTATAAGCAATTTTTCAAAAATTTATTATTTTTATAAAAAATTTTTCAAAAATTTCTTATTTTTATAAAAAATTTTTCAAAAATTTCTTATTTTTATAAGAATTTTTTCAAAAATTTATTTTTCAAAAATTTCTTATTTTTATAAGAAATTTTTCAAAAATTTCTTATTTTTATAAGAAATTTTTCAAAAATTTCTTATTTTTATAAGAAATTTTTCAAAAATTTCTTATTTTTATAAGAAATTTTTCAAAAATTTCTTTTTTTTATAAGAAATTTTTCAAAAATTTCTTATTTTTTTAGAAAGTTTTTCAAAAATTTATTTTTTTTATAAGAAATTTTTCAAAAATTTCATATTCTTATAAGAATTTTTTCAAAAATTTCTTATTCTTATAAGAAATTTTTCAAAAATTTCTTATTCTTATAAGAATTTTTTTTAAAAATTTATTATTCTTATAAGAAATTTTTAAAAAATTTCTTATTCTTATAAGCAATTTTTCAAAAATTTCTTATTCTTATAAGCAATTTTTCAAAAATTTCTTATTCTTATAAGCAATTTTTCAAAAATTTCTTATTCTTATAGTAAATTTTTCAAAAATTTCTTATTTTTATAGGAAATTAAAAAAAAAGGAAATTTTTACAAATTTTGTATTTTTGTATGAAATTTTTTAAATTAAAAATAAATTTTTTGATTTACAAAATTCTTTGAAATTAATCGCTAAATATCCATAAATTAATGAAACACGTTTTCCGATGATTACATTAATATAAAGACATTTATCTTTAGTACATGCGACATCCAACCGACAATTTTAGTTTATTATGAAAAGGATATATAGAATTTCATCAAAGTGTATGTATGTTTATCTGAATATAAACTGTTTTGAGCATAAGTAGATAATTATGTAAATGAATGAGATATTAATATGTATTTGGCTCAAATATCGTATAATTAAATCCTGATAAGTATTAATCAAAAACAAAACACAAATATTTAAATGCATATTTTACCTCTATATTTGAAGGATGTGTTTGTCTTCGGTTCTACTGAATCCCTTCTTTGTGCTGAGAAAATTTTGAATTAAGGTATTAAACATAATTAATCTTATTTTTTTTTGGGGGGGATGGAGGATGGAATCCTTTATAAATCTGTAGTCTTTTATGAGGTAAAGGCAGCAGTAGAGGTAAAATATTTACATTATTAATATTTCCATTCATATGGAAGTTATTTACTCGTTCCTTATACAAAAAATCAACTATTTTTACAATTATAAGGATAAAAAGAAAAAAGGAAGTGAAATGCCAAACATGTCATATACAAGTTTACAAATTCTTTTACCACTACAAATAATATTAACAAGTCAAGTCAATTTTGTAGTTGTGTGTGAGTGTGTGTGTATGTGCACACACACACATGTAAATGTTTTATTTCCCCTGTGTGTAAATGTTTAATCACAATGTGGAATTATACTTTTATTTCTCATTTTATTTTGCCTGAATCTTGGTCTTAAATACTCCAAGAGTATATACGTACGTCTTGATGGCATCTGCATATACAGGCAATTTCATATGCTTGGATAGGATTTTTGCTCTCTTTAACTGGTAACGATGACAACAACAACAATAATGTCGTATTCACAAACTACAAGAAAAGGTCCTTTACATACTATTTATGCATGTGTATGTAAATATCTATAATTCAATACAAAGTAAATGACAATATTTGTATGTATAAGTACATACATATTTATCAGTAAGTGGTAGTTATATCTCTATATTTATACTTAAGTATTTGCAAAAAAAAGTATAAAAACTGTAGAAAAAAAAAGAAAGCAAGTAGGAATTCTTTCAATAATATAACTCCTTGTGTTTCTTGATGCTTTAGAGGTTTTTGCTTCTTGGCATTTTTTTTTCTACATACCATCAAAAAGAATGAGGGGTATATTGAGATCGTCATTCCGTTTGTAATTTCCTTAAGATTGGCTCGAAAACCAAAAGGGATATATATACTGAATCCTTATGAAATTCTAAGACGATTGGGCGATCTACCTCCGTCTGTCTGTCTGTCTGTCTGTCCATCCATCCATCCATCCATCCATCCATCCATCCATCCATCCATCCATCCATCCATCCATCTGTCTGTCTATCTGTCTGTCTGTCTGTCTGTCTGTCTGTCTGTCTGTCTGTCTGTCTGTCTATCTGTCTGTCTGTTTGTCCGTCTGTCTGTTTCGGCACGATAAAACCTTAACGAAAGGATATAGGTCACTGAATATTTTTCATTTCTGGGAAAATTTTGGAATTATTCATAGCACCAGTATAACCTCGTCTAAGCTAATCTTTATAGGAAATTTAAAAAAAATTATTATTTTTGTAAGAACTTTTTAAACAATTTCTTATTTTTATATGAAATTTTTCAAAAGTTTCTTATTTTCATGGAAAATTTTTTAAATAATTTCTTAATTTTACAGGGAATTTTTTTAAAATTTCTGATATTTATAGAAAATTTTTCAAATATTTCTTATTTTATAGAAAATTTTTCAAAAATTTCTTTTTTATAGGAGATTTTTAAAAATTTCTTTTTTATAGGAAATTTTAAAAAATTTATATAAAAAAATTATAGGAAATTTTTCAAAAATTTCTTATTTTTATAGAAAATTTTTCAAAAATATCTTATTTGTATTATTTTTCAAAAATTTCTAATTTTTATAGGAAATTATTAAAAAATTTCTTATTTTTATAGGAAACTTTTAAAAAATTCCTTATTTTTATAGGAAATTTTTAAAAAATTTATTTTTTATATAGGAAATTTTAAAAAAATTTCTTATTTTAATGGGAAAGTTTTTTTTAAAGAAATTTAAAAAAAAAATTTTAATTTTATAGGGAGTTTTTCAAAAATTTCTTATTTTTATTTTTAAAAATTTTTTAAATTTTTTTTATTTTTATAGGAATTTTTTAAAAAATTTTTAATTTTTATAAGAAATTTTTTAAAAATTCTTATATTTATAAGAAATTTTTCAAAAATTTCTTATATTTATAAGAAATTTTTCAAAAATTTCTTATATTTATAAGAAAATTTTCAAAAATTTCTTATTTTCATAAGAAATTTTTAAAAAATTTCTTATTTTTATAAGAAATTTTTAAAAAAATTCTTATTTTTATAAGAAATTTTTAAAAAATTTCTTATTTTTTAGGAAACTTTTCAAAAATTTCCTATTTTTATAGGAAATTTTTTAATTTTATAGCAAATTATTTAAAAAATTTCTTATTTTTTTAGAAATTATTCGAAAATTTCTTAGTTTTATAGGAAAATTTTTAGAAATTTCTTAGTTTTTAGGAAATTTTTCAAAAAATTTTTTTGTTTTATAGAAAATTTTTTAAAAATTTCTTATTTTTATAAGAAATTTTTCGAAAATTTTTTATTTTCGTAAGCAATTTTTCAAAAATTTCTTATTTTTATAAAAAAATTTTCAAAAATTTCTTATTTTTATAAAAAATTTTTCAAAAATTTGTTATTTTTATAAGAATTTTTTCAAAAATTTATTTTTCAAAAATTTCTTATTTTTATAAGAAATTTTTCAAAAATTGTTATTTTTATAAGAAATTTTTCAAAAATTTCTTAATTTTATAGGAATATTTTTAAAAATTTATTATTTTTTTAGGAAATTTTTTACAAATCTCTAATTTTTATTATATGTCTCTCTGTGAGATATGTTTCTAAATATAACTTAACTTTATGGTGGGTATATAAGATTCGATACAGCCGAATATAACACTCTTACTTGTTTTTCTTTTTCGCTACAAATGTTAAGGACAAAATAAGTACCATTCAATACAATCAACATCCAAACCAACAACCACACAGACAGACAGACATACATATATACAATCGGAGAAACAAACCAATACTAGCAGGGAAAGGCTCTTTTAATTCTATGTAAATGTAAAAGTATTTTTTAACTATGTCCTGGTTTTTTGTTGGTTTGGGTTTTTTCAATTGGTTGTTTCGTAGTAAAACGTAAATGAATTTAATGAAGCATAAATTTCTTGAGTGTTTCTCAATTATTTTTATGCTTTGAAAATACTCTACATCTATAAACAGCTTAGAAATGAGTCTTAGATAGGTTTGGCAAAAAAAAAAATCCTATAAAAAAAAACTGAAAATATACATTTTTCTCTGAGAAAAATTAAATCAAAATTTTTTTAAAAGAAAAATTTTATTTAAATTATTTCTATTTGTGTCTTGTATATTAATTATGTGTAGGGTATCATTACTCTATAATTCCGCTCTACTCTTTGTTATTTGCTACTTTTACAAAATAAAATTATGGGTGTATGTGTATCAAAATATCAACACAACTTTCACCCAAAACAACATTTTCATTTATGTCCTCTCACATGATTGAGTTCGGGAAATGAAACGGGTAAAAAAAGTAAGAAAGTAAAAAATATTTTACAATCAATGAAAGAAAGCATAACATAAATGTAAAGCCTTATGGTAAATTAAATGAAATTCAGACCAAAATGACCAAATTAATTTAAAAGTGGTTTTAAGTACATGTTTCTTTCTACTTTTCTGCACAGAAATAATAAAATTCACATGAACTCGAATGTTCTGGATGTTTTTGTTATATTTTTGAAAAAAACGGTTGCAACTGAATAAGCAGAAAATTCAATAATAAGAAATTGAAATCAAGGCTATGAGTACTTATACATATGTACAATACATACATATTGTTTTTTTTGTAAGTAGAATATTTCAATGAAAATATCAGAACAATATAGAAAATCTTAAATTTGAAATAAAAAATTCAAAGGATTCCTGTATTTGGCAAAAATTCTCGGATCAAAATGAAATATTTGTGACCAATTTTACTCACACCAGGGGACATATGTAAAAAGGGATGCACAAAGACAAAGACAAGTTACAGACAAGACACAGACAAGACACAGACAAGACACAGACAAGACACAGACAAGACACAGACAAGACACAGACAAGACACAGACAAGACACAGACAAGACACAGACAAGACACAGACAAGACACAGACAAGACACAGACAAGACACAGACAAGACACAGACAAGACACAGACAAGACGCAGACAAGACACAGACAAGACACAGACAAGACACAGACAAGACACAGACAAGACACAGACAAGACACAGACAAGACACAGACAAGACACAGACAAGACACAGACAAGACACAGACAAGACACAGACAAGACACAGACAAGACACAGACAAGACACAGACAAGACACAGACAAGACACAGACAAGACACAGACAAGACACAGACAAGACACAGACAAGACACAGACAAGACACAGACAAGACACAGACAAGACACAGACAAGACACAGACAAGACACAGACAAGACACAGACAAGACACAGACAAGACACAGACAAGACACAGACAAGACACAGACAAGACACAGACAAGACACAGACAAGACACAGACAAGACACAGACAAGACACAGACAAGACACAGACAAGACACAGACAAGACACAGACAAGACACAGACAAGACACAGACAAGACACAGACAAGACACAGACAAGACACAGACAAGACACAGACAAGACACAGACAAGACACAGACAAGACACAGACAAGACACAGACAAGACACAGACAAGACACAGACAAGACACAGACAAGACACAGACAAGACACAGACAAGACACAGACAAGACACAGACAAGACACAGACAAGACACAGACAAGACACAGACAAGACACAGACAAGACACAGACAAGACACAGACAAGACACAGACAAGACACAGACAAGACACAGACAAGACACAGACAAGACACAGACAAGACACAGACAAGACACAGACAAGACACAGACAAGACACAGACAAGACACAGACAAGACACAGACAAGACACAGACAAGACACAGACAAGACACAGACAAGACACAGACAAGACACAGACAAGACACAGACAAGACACAGACAAGACACAGACAAGACACAGACAAGACACAGACAAGACACAGACAAGACACAGACAAGACACAGACAAGACACAGACAAGACACAGACAAGACACAGACAAGACACAGACAAGACACAGACAAGACACAGACAAGACACAGACAAGACACAGACAAGACACAGACAAGACACAGACAAGACACAGACAAGACACAGACAAGACACAGACAAGACACAGACAAGACACAGACAAGACACAGACAAGACACAGACAAGACACAGACAAGACACAGACAAGACACAGACAAGACACAGACAAGACACAGACAAGACACAGACAAGACACAGACAAGACACAGACAAGACACAGACAAGACACAGACAAGACACAGACAAGACACAGACAAGACACAGACAAGACACAGACAAGACACAGACAAGACACAGACAAGACACAGACAAGACACAGACAAGACACAGACAAGACACAGACAAGACACAGACAAGACACAGACAAGACACAGACAAGACACAGACAAGACACAGACAAGACACAGACAAGACACAGACAAGACACAGACAAGACACAGACAAGACACAGACAAGACACAGACAAGACACAGACAAGACACAGACAAGACACAGACAAGACACAGACAAGACACAGACAAGACACAGACAAGACACAGACAAGACACAGACAAGACACAGACAAGACACAGACAAGACACAGACAAGACACAGACAAGACACAGACAAGACACAGACAAGACACAGACAAGACACAGACAAGACACAGACAAGACACAGACAAGACACAGACAAGACACAGACAAGACACAGACAAGACACAGACAAGACACAGACAAGACACAGACAAGACACAGACAAGACACAGACAAGACACAGACAAGACGCAGACAAGACACAGACAAGACACAGACAAGACACAGACAAGACACAGACAAGACACAGACAAGACACAGACAAGACACAGACAAGACACAGACAAGACACAGACAAGACACAGACAAGACACAGACAAGACACAGACAAGACACAGACAAGACACAGACAAGACACAGACAAGACACAGACAAGACACAGACAAGACACAGACAAGACACAGACAAGACACAGACAAGACACAGACAAGACACAGACAAGACACAGACAAGACACAGACAAGACACAGACAAGACACAGACAAGACACAGACAAGACACAGACAAGACACAGACAAGACACAGACAAGACACAGACAAGACACAGACAAGACACAGACAAGACACAGACAAGACACAGACAAGACACAGACAAGACACAGACAAGACACAGACAAGACACAGACAAGACACAGACAAGACACAGACAAGACACAGACAAGACACAGACAAGACACAGACAAGACACAGACAAGACACAGACAAGACACAGACAAGACACAGACAAGACACAGACAAGACACAGACAAGACACAGACAAGACACAGACAAGACACAGACAAGACACAGACAAGACACAGACAAGATACAGACAAGATACAGACAAGACACAGACAAGACACAGACAAGACACAGACAAGACACAGACAAGACACAGACAAGACACAGACAAGACACAGACAAGACACAGACAAGACACAGACAAGATACAGACAAGATACAGACAAGACACAGACAAGACACAGACAAGACACAGACAAGACACAGACAAGACACAGACAAGACACAGACAAGACACAGACAAGACACAGACAAGACACAGACAAGACACAGACAAGACACAGACAAGACACAGACAAGACACAGACAAGACACAGACAAGACACAGACAAGACACAGACAAGACACAGACAAGACACAGACAAGACACAGACAAGACACAGACAAGACACAGACAAGACACAGACAAGACACAGACAAGACACAGACAAGACACAGACAAGACACAGACAAGACACAGACAAGACACAGACAAGACACAGACAAGACACAGACAAGACACAGACAAGACACAGACAAGACACAGACAAGACACAGACAAGACACAGACAAGACACAGACAAGACACAGACAAGACACAGACAAGACACAGACAAGACACAGACAAGACACAGACAAGACACAGACAAGATACAGACAAGATACAGACAAGACACAGACAAGACACAGACAAGACACAGACAAGACACAGACAAGACACAGACAAGACACAGACAAGACACAGACAAGACACAGACAAGACACAGACAAGACACAGACAAGACACAGACAAGACACAGACAAGACACAGACAAGACACAGACAAGATACAGACAAGATACAGACAAGACACAGACAAGACACAGACAAGACACAGACAAGACACAGACAAGACACAGACAAGACACAGACAAGACACAGACAAGACACAGACAAGACACAGACAAGATACAGACAAGATACAGACAAGACACAGACAAGACACAGACAAGACACAGACAAGACACAGACAAGACACAGACAAGACACAGACAAGACACAGACAAGACACAGACAAGACACAGACAAGACACAGACAAGACACAGACAAGACACAGACAAGACACAGACAAGACACAGACAAGACACAGACAAGATACAGACAAGATACAGACAAGACACAGACAAGACACAGACAAGACACAGACAAGACACAGACAAGACACAGACAAGACACAGACAAGACACAGACAAGACACAGACAAGACACAGACAAGACACAGACAAGACACAGACAAGACACAGACAAGACACAGACAAGACACAGACAAGACACAGACAAGACACAGACAAGACACAGACAAGACACAGACAAGACACAGACAAGACACAGACAAGACACAGACAAGACACAGACAAGACACAGACAAGACACAGACAAGACACAGACAAGACACAGACAAGACACAGACAAGACACAGACAAGACACAGACAAGACACAGACAAGACACAGACAAGACACAGACAAGACACAGACATATATTATATTCACAAAAATTTTCCTATAAAATAAATGTAATGTAATTTTTCTTGTACAATCGCAATTGTTTTAAAATTTATCGTATATTTTGATGTAATTTTTTCATAGAAACTTATTTTGATAAAATTTTTCGTATAGAAAATTTTTTTTAAAACTTGTCGTATATAATTTTTCCTTATAGAAAAAATTTGGTGAAATTTCTATAAATATTTTAAATCTAATTTTTCATTTGATAAAAATGTTAACAAAACGTATATACTTTATAATCGAAAATATCTATTATTATATCTATTATTTTTTTATAAATAAAATTTTTGATAAAATTTTATCAAAACAATGTTTAAAAAATCTTGTCATAGACAATTTTTTTTTATTTTTTATAAAGGATATTTTTTTTATGAAATTATCTTATAGAACTTTTTTTTTTACCTTTTCTTATATAAATTAAATTTTTATGAAATTTTTCTTGATTGAATAAATTTGTTTTGGGCAAAAGTGATGAAATTTTGCTACAACAAAAACTGAAAAAGTCATAATTTTATTTTAGTATCTTATTTAAAAAACTTGATTCGCGTGTTAAATTTTTTTTAACACGCGAACCATTCTAATCTTTAAAAGTATTGTAAGCTACTCACTTTTGTAAAAAAATATATAAGATCTATATAATAATATAGAACCTATTGTACATTTATCAAAGATAAAAGATAAAATATGACAGTTTCTTAAAAATTTTTGAAAAAGGGTTTTTGACATTATAATACATTTGTAAAACAGATGTTGTAACTGTTAAGCACACAAAGACTCTATACACTTTCTATATTTATTTATACTTGTACACTCAATGAGTATTACTCATACTACAACAATAAAGGATCTTAAAGCGGAAGTGCTATTTAAAATGTTTGTTCGCTCCCACACAATGTATTTTTGTTGAAATACTTTTCTTAGCTTTTGGCCATCATTTCAACGCAAATATTGGTGACAAAAGAAATGAAAACCAAACATGCCACTTTTCCTTAACCTCAGGGAATCGCAGGCACAAAATACCATTTGAAAACATTCAACATCTAATGACTGGCATCAGCGGTAGCAGTATCTACTCACACATCATACTCAGACATCAAACAAGTATGAGAATTCACACATATTTTGCTACATATGTATTTAGCAAAATGTGTTCTTTTCAACACATAAATCAAGGGAAATTTCATTTCAATATGAGCGAATAAAATTCTGTTTTTTTTTACAAAATTTTGGTTATTTGTTGATGTTTTGCTGAAAATATTTTCATTTATTATAACCGTTTTCAAAACTTGAGCAGGAAATAAAGTTTTGATGTGTCTAAATGTGTCAGGCGATTGAGGAGCTAAGAGGCATTTGATTATTTTTCCCTTCACTTGGAATCAACAAAATTTTGATTTATGGCAAAATAATGAAGCCACAGAAAAATAAAAAATATGATTACATCATGAGAAACGTGTTTTTCAGCGCTACACCATCAGCAAGTGGAAATTATGTTTTAAGAAGATAAGACGCAGACAATCAAGAGACAAGATTCACCTTAGCATTGATCGAACTCAGAAAAGCCATAAAAACAACATAAATAAGACACCACCTGGGCAAAAATGTGACGCAGATAAAGACAAACACAGGAAGACATAGACAAGACATGGACAAAACGCAAACAAAACCAAGACAAAACACAGACAAGACACAGATCAGACACAGCCAAACACAGACAAGATACAGACGAAATACAGACAAAACCTAGATAAGACACAGAGAAAACATAGACAAAACACAGACAAGACACAGACGAAAAATGGATAAGACACAGACAAGACACCGACAAGGCACAGACAAGACATAGACAAGACACAAACAAGACACAGATAAACCACAGACAAGAAACAAACAAGACACCGACAAGACACCGACAAGACACAGACAAAACACAGACAAAACACAGACAAGACACAGACAATACACAGGCAAGACACAGACAAAACATAGACAAGAAACGGATAAGACACAGAAAGGATACTACATTTTGTATTGGCTGATAAGATGTAGACAATCTTTAGTATAAAAATATAGTACCTGGGCGACCGAGCCTTGCTCGGAGCTTTATGATAAGCATTTCGAGGCGAATTTTAATGTTTTAATTTATTTAATTTTATAAAGTACGAACCAATTAAAATAAATTTAGAGAAAAGACGG
Organism: Stomorhina lunata; assembly: GCA_933228675.1. Taxonomy (NCBI): domain Eukaryota; kingdom Metazoa; phylum Arthropoda; class Insecta; order Diptera; family Rhiniidae; genus Stomorhina; species Stomorhina lunata. The sequence continues at coordinate 135,807,790 of OW121741.1, read as the reverse complement.
TACACAAATATCCAATTAATTTTGAATTATTTTATTCATTTTGTCCTAACAACACATGATCAAATGCATAGTTTAATATGAATAATTTTGGAAATTGGTCATACCGACATAGAAATCTCCGTCGACTTATGCGCAAGAACTTTGCTAAAGATCATGGCCTGATAAAATGCACAGTTTACGGTTTATTTCATTTTTAGCAGTTTTCAGTGGCGCCACCTATCGGAAATTGTTCATACCAACTAAGAAACCTTCGTCAGCTCATGCGTAACAACTTTGCTAAAGATCATAGCATGATCAAATGTACAGTTTACTATTTAATTCATTTTGAGTAATTTTCAGTGGCGCCACCTGTCGGATAGTGATACAATTCGTCGTCTCATCGCCCAACAACTTTAGCTAAAGATCATTGCATGAGCATAACATGGTTAAATACATAGTTTACTATTCTATAAAGGACATGCAGACAGAAAAATATTCATTTGTTTAAAAGTTATAAATTTAACAATTTTTTCCCCTTTTATCCCCTAATTTCTAAAAAGTTACATATGCATATTAGGTACTTAGTACCAATTGAATTCGGTACATTTTATAAAAACGCAGTTAACATATTGTTCCTATTAATTTTACTTCATGAGATGTTAAGTTATCATTTTATCCCTTTTTTACCCATTTTGGCCACCGAAATAAAAAAGTACCAAATACGTGTTCAATATTTTTCTCACATTTATTGATTGCAGCAAAATGTAGAACAGCAGTGGTATAGCAGGTTAGTATCCGCCTAGCATACAGAGGTCCCAAGTTCGATCCCTGGCCAGACCCACTTGAAAAAAAATAAATTTTCAAAAAAGAAGCGGTTTACCTCATAACTCAGCTAGCCACTGGTTATTGAGTATTAGGCTATGTAAAACTTCTCTAACTTATGCATTAAAACGTAGGTCCCTTTCAATGAGTCTAAAAATAGATTCGGATGCAGCTCATTGTCTGAGAGAAGTACCACCTGTTCCAATTGGAATATTGTCGTGGAAATTATTATTATTTATATGATTGATTGCATTACAAAATTCTTTTCTATATTGTTTGGTTCAAAAGATAAGTGTGGCTTAAAAATGGTAACAAAAAAACTATTTTGACCCTTTTTACCCCCTATCGGTCATAGATTGAAAAAAGTACCAAACACCTGTCCTCTTATTTTAACAGATATTCAAAACATAATATTGTTTCTATGCCTATTACTTTAGTAGATATAGCATTTTCGATTTTTTCCCCTTTCTACCCGTTTTACCCTCTTAGAGGCAAATGTTCCAAAAGTTCCTTCTTACTCGACCTATATATCAAAAACGGTACCCATTGTCCACATTTTTTTAAAAATCGTTAGAACCGTTTTCGAGATAGCAATTCTATATATATACATGCAATAATTGCTCGTTTAAAAATATAAGATTCCGAATTTTTCATATAAAAAAGTTGCTTTTTTTTTTCATAAAAAAAAATTATCAAATTTTTCATATACAAAAATTTTTATAAAATATAATTTTATATAAAAAAACATTTTAAAACTCGAAAAGAAACTTGGCGTTTTATGGCAGTTCTTTTCAATCACTGCATTAATATCGGCTACTTTCCACGTAATTGGAAAAAAGCCATCATTGTGCCAATTCCAAAGCCAAAAACTGACCCTAAGTTATGTAGCAATTACAAGCCAATTTCACTTCTATCTTCCTTTGGGAAACTTTTGGAATTCTTTATTCTTAGTCAAATTAATGACAGGATCGATGAGGGGAATGTTCTTGCTGAATCTCAATTTGGATTCAAGCGTGGTCACTCAACCTCACATGCGCTAACAGTCTTTGCTGATTATGTAGCCAGGGGTCTCAATAAGAGATACCCTACTATAGCTGTGAGCTTAGACTTTGCCAAAGCTTTTGACACAGCCTGGCAAAATGGAATCATATACAAGATGATAAATCTTGGATTTGATAGACATCTTTGCAGGTTTGTGTCAAACTTTTTGAGCGAAAGAAAGTTCAGTGTGAGGGTGGGTGACTGTCGCTCTGATGAAAAATTGGTATCTGCTGGAGTTCCTCAGGGTTCTCTTCTCGGTCCTGTTTTGTACAACATTTTGGTCCATGATATTCCAAAGCCATCAGAGGGTGATCTTCTCTTATCTTATGCAGACGATATACTTATTGCTTCTTCAGGTCCACGGGCAAGAAACATTAATTCAAAAATTAATACATATCTTTCGAAATTGGCGGAATTCTTTAATAAGTGGAAGTTACGCCTAAATATTCAAAAATCGACTGCCATTATTATCAAGGGCAGGAGAAAATATCTTTATCCAAATAGTAGGAAGTTCATTCCATCCCTTATGGTTGGTAATGAACTTATTACTGTTTCGGATAGGATAAAATATTTGGGCGTAATCTTCCACGAAAATTTTGAATTTTACCGCCATATCGATTATGTATTACAGCGCACAAAACGCACTTTTGCGATCTATCGAGGCATTCTTGGTAGACAAGGGTGCTTGGATAGGAAAGTGGGTCTGCTACTCTACAGACAGATTATCCGTCCCCTTATGTCTTATGCCTTTCCAGTTTGGTTCAGAATCTCTTCTGCCCAGATGGAAAGGCTTAGGGTATGGGAGAGGAAAATCTTGGTAGCTTGTTTGTCCTTAAAACGCAAACAAGGACCTGATGGAATATACCGTAGACCATCTAACAGGTCAGTTTATGCGGGGCTCAATTTTGATCGTATCGATGGTTACATGATCTGATCGGGCTTGGCATTTCTTGATAAGGCACGTTCTCTCGAGAACGGTCTTGTCCGGGATTGTTTTGGCCGCTCTGTTGATGTTGATTCCATCCATCTAATTCGGTATATGTCTCCGATAGACCTTTTAACGCTAAGAGATGCTAATCTTCTATACCAGGGTGCAAACCTGATGTTCTATCATCGTAGAATTAGAACTTTAAACATTAATAACACTGTGTACAACACTGCCCAATAGGATATTTGTGCAATATATTCTTCCCTCTTCACCTTTTGTAAATAATTTTCCCTCTATCTTATCTCTATTGTAAATATTTTTCATTTAGTCTTAAGCTATTTTTAAGTAATTATAAGTATAGATATAATCATAATTTTTAATAGTATCCTTTTTTTCCATTTTTGAGGAACTTTAAATAATATAATATTCAAATAAATTTTGTAACATAATTGTATTACACGTAACTTAAATAGTTATTGTGCCATGTAAATATTTATAAAAATGTCTTAGTCCTAGAAAAATACAAATGTATGCAGGGAAATATAATTAGTATTAAAATAGTATTAGAAAAACATGTATAAAAAAGAAATTTATGGAAATAAAAAACTTGAACTTGAACTTGAAAGAAACATTTTTGGAGAAATTTTACTTTATTTTTTATCGGAAAATAGATTTTTTATAAAAATTAAATTTTATTAGAAACAGTAAATTTGGATTATAAAAAGTTTTTTGAGTGTAATATTAACCAATGTTGGTTAAACATTTCATAAAATAATATAAGTAGTGTAATTGCTCAAAGGATTCTGCAAAAATGGAAATACTTTTGCAATGTAGAAATTACCAGTTTAAGGGTTCAAACTTTTTAAGCCAATGAAATTTTTTTGAACGAATTTTCTTTATGTATAGATTTTCCATTTTAATGCCCTAACAAAACATTCTTTTATAACTTTTGAAAAAAATTTAAATTTCGTTTTTCCATAATTATCAGCTATACCCTTGTAAATTATTGTTCATTTATATCCTTAATAATTCTCTACTTGTGTTTCCATTAATTTCAATTAAAAAATTTCTTGATTAATTATATCAAAATTTTAATTCTTCCATAATTTTAAACATAAGTTTTATTGGGTTAAAGTTCGTTTGCATTTGCAAAAAGAAAAAGAACTTTCAGGAACAGAAAATAAATAAATAAAATAAATTTCAACAAGAATAAAATGTTAAAACATTAAATAGAGCAGAAGTCAACGCCGGAAATATAAATCATCTTTAAATTACAAAATAAAAGGCGTGAAAAAAGGGAAAGAAGGAAATAAAATGGAAATAAAAATAGAAATAAAGAATAATAAAAATAAATATCCTTTCACAAGAACATCCTTCACAACTAAAGATAATTTATTAAACCCAAATAACTCATGCCCCTCAGGAGGACTAAGACTAAGACACAAGCCCCAACACACGTTCAACATCAAAACCATCACAATTCTTTGTACTTTTGTTTTTCATATCAAATTGTTTTTATCTCCATTGAAATATTAGTATTTTCATTTCTTATCATATTTATTTATTTATTCTTACTCTATAGTTTTATGGAATAACGAAGAACGCAATTGAAATCATAATTTGCCATCGGCTCTAAACATGGATAGGATTCATGTTCAAATGCTTCTTAACATTCCATCAGTCAAAGCATCTTAACGGGCATTTGTGGTATTTTTAGCCGGTCCCAGCGGCAGCGCTTTTGTGTATTTTGTGGTATCAACTGATTGACTGTTTTCTGGGGTTTCAACAAATATTAAACAATTTATTTCAACGAAAACAAAAAAGTATAAGAGAAGATAATGATCGACTAAAAGATACCCTACGTCATAAAGAAATTTTTACAAACAGACAAACAGATAGATAGAAGAACAAACAGACAGACAAACAGACAGATAGA
>OW121741.1:135583084-135800584 GCA_933228675.1 Stomorhina lunata | reverse complement strand
CATAGCCCTTTTCATTGATGAGAAGGGGAAACGGAAGTTGTGTTAGAGAAACTAACAGAAACTAACATTTTAATTCGTATTAAACCACTGAACAATTTTTAGAGATTGTCATTCCGTTTGTAATTTTCTTGATATTGCCTTAAACACCAAGAAGGGTATATATTCTGAATCCTTATGAAATTCTAAGACTATTGGGAGCCTGTCTTTCTGTCTGTCTGTTTGTCTGTCTGTCTGTTTGTCTGTTTGTCTTTCTGTCTTTCTGTCTTTCTGTCTTTCTGTCTTTCTGTCTTTCTGTCTTTCTGTCTTTCTGTCTGTCTGTCTTTCTGTCTTTCTGTCTTTCTGTCTTTCTGTCTTTCTGTCTTTCTGTCTTTCTGTCTTTCTGTATGTCTGTCTGTCTGTCTGTCTGTCTGTCTGTCTGTCTGTCTGTCTGTCTGTCTGTCTGTCTGTCTGTCTGTCTGTCTGTCTGTCTGTCTGTCTGTCTGTCTGTCTGTCTGTCTGTCTGTCTGTCTTTCTGCCTGTCTGTCTTTCTGTCTGTCTGTCTGTCTGTCTGTCTGTCTGTCTTTCTGCCTGTCTGTCTTTCTGTCTGTCTGTCTGTCTGTCTGTCTGTCTGTCTGTCTGTCTGCCTGTCTTTCTGTCTGTCTTTCTGTCTGTCTTTCTGTCTGTCTGTCTGTCTGTCTGTCTGTCTGTCTGTCTTTCTGTCTGTCTGTCTGCCTGCCTGCCTGTCTGTCTGTCTGTCTGTCTGTCTGTCTGTCTGTCTGTCTTTCTGTCTGTCTGTCTGTCTGTCTGTCTGTCTGTCTGTCTGTCTGTCTGTCTGTCTGTCTGTCCGTCTGTCTGTCTGTCTGTCTGTCTGTCTGTCTGTCTGTCTGTCTGTCTGTCTGTCTGTCTGTCTGTCTGTCTGTCTGTCTGTCTGCCTGTCTGTCTGTCTGTCTGTCTGTCTGTCTGTCTGTCTGTCTGTCTGTCTGTCTGCCTGTCTGTCTGTCTGTCTGTCTGTCTGTCTGTCTGTCTGTCTGTCTGTCTGTCTGTCTGTCTGTCTGTCTGTCTGTCTGTCTGTCTGTCTGTCTGTCTGTCTGTCTGCCTGTCTGCCTGTCTGCCTGTCTTTCTGTCTGTCCGTAATTCCTAAACGAAAAGAGCTTTCTTCATTTCTGGGAAAAAAATTGGTATTGAAATTGGGCAAAATCCGTTCACATATGACCATAGCTCTCGCGTAACCTCGTCTAGGCAAATCGCTTATTGATGATGATAAAATTTGGTATATAGAAGTTTTGCATAAGCACTAGGCGACATATAAAATTTCACCGAAATCTGTTCACAGTTAACCATAGCTCCCATACAAAACACTTACGGAAACAGCCTAAATTACACATCAAATAGACTTAAATATGCCAATAAATGTAAAACTATTTCTACTCGTTAAAATTTTTCTAATACATATCAAAAATTTTAAAAATTTCAAATTCGCCATAAATTGTTTTGTGGCTAAAAACGTCAATGTTTTATGTACAAGTTCACCCGGCCATAAGTCTAGTTTAGTTGAAACTATTCGAACAAAAAATCTACTTATGTTTAATTATAACAGTTTGTTTAGTAAATGTACTCCAATGCCAACATAAATACACTTGGTCTATTTGTTTCGTAACTTGAGTGTTTGCGAAAGTGGAATTTTCCAGTTGCCAGTCAGGGGTTGGTTGGATGCAAACCGACGAAGACTTTTTGATAAGCAATAAAAAGCAGACATTCGATCATTGACTATTTGTAGAATTAATGCATGTTTAATAGCTTTTAAAAGTTCTGAGTAATATAAAAGAAAAAAATATATAGAAAAAAAGTGAAAAAGTTAAAATATTACACATTCAATTATTACGAGAGGAAAATGTGAAACCCCAAATGTATTGACTAAAGGAGAGTCAGCAGAAAAAACCCGAATGAACAAGTGAAAACTAAATATAAATAAATTATTTGCTAGATGTTGGTTTTTGATTACACTAAACATTTGCAGCAAAATATACAGGGTGAAAGGTTTTCGTCAACAATTCTTCTAAATTATATTTCACTTACGTTTTTATATATTGAATATTTTATAAACATTTTTCTAGATAAAGAATTCTATCAAATTTTTTTGAGAAATGCAATTTTTTCAAATTTTTTCTAGAAAAATAAAATTATGAAATTGTCTGTGAAATATTTCCTCAAAAATCTTTCAATATAAAAAATTTCTTTTTTTATAAATAGAAAATTTTCAAAAAAAATGTTTCCCATAAGAAAAATTTTATCCAAAAATTTTGATTAAAAATTTTTACGAATATTTTTTTTTATATAAAAAACTTAAAAAAACTTATCTAAATTAAAAATTTGTATCTAAATATTTCTTTTAAAAGAAATTTCATAAAAATTTCTTAAATTTTTTATACAAATTTCTATACAATTTTTTTTTAAATTTAATTTAAATTTTTTCAAAATTTTTCTATATGAAAAAAATTATCAAAACTTTTCTATATGAAAAATTTCATCAACATTTTTTTGTGCAAAAGATTTAGTTATTTATAGAAATAAAAATTTCATAAAAATTTTCTTATAAAAAATGTTATCCAAACTTTTTGATATAAAAAATTTTATAAATATAAAAAACTTGATAAAAATTTTCTATATTAAAAATTCAGTCAAAACTTTTCTCTACTAAAATTTTTATGAAAATATTTCTTTACGAAAAATGTTCTAAATTAAATTTTTGTTATGAAAAATTTCTGTGAATTTTTTTTTTGTTTTATAAAATTTTATATAAATTTTCATAAAAATTTTTCTTTATGGGAATTTTCATATGAAAAAAAATCAAAAAATTTCTTATACATATGAAAATTTTTATTTCTTTACGAAAACTTAAATTTTTTACCAAAACTTTTCCATATGAAAATTTTCTTAAATTTTCATTTCAAAAAATTTTTTATTAAAATTTTTATATGAAAAATTTCTTTAAAATAATTTTGTTTCATAAAAATTTTACAATTTAACAAATGTATTTTTTTTATAAATAGAAGAAAAATTTTATCAAAACTTTTTGATTTTAAAAATTTTTCTAATATTTTTTTTTATATAAAAAACTTAATTAAAAATTTCTAAATTTAAAATTCAGTCAAAATTTTCATCAAAATTATAAATTTTTTATAAAAATTTTTCCATATAAAAAATTTTATAATTTTGTATGAACATTTTTTTAAAATTTTTGAAAAAAATTTTCCTAGATCAGAAATTTTATCAAAATTTTTTGTTTATGAAATATTTCTTCAAAATTTTTCTGTGTGAAAAATTTCATTTTTTAGTAGAAGAAAAATTTCTTAAAAATTTTCTTATAAGAAAAATTGTATCCAAAGTTTTTAATACCAAAAATTTTATAAATAATTTTTTGTATGAAAAACTTGATTAAAATTTTCTATGTTTAAGATTCAGTCAAAAATTGTCTCTACTAAAATTTTTATAAAAATATTTCTTTACAAATAATTTTCTAAATTAAATTTTTGACCAAAACTTTTCCATAATGTGAAAAATTTCATAAACTTTCATTTCATAATATTTTTCATATGAAAAATTTCTTTTCTTTAGTCAAAAGTTTTCTTTTTAATGATTTTTATTGGATTTGTAAAATTAGAAAATGTTCAATAAAATTTTTCTATGTGAAAAATTTTTTAAAAAAAATTGTAAAAAAATTATTTTCGATGAAGGTTTTATCAAAATTTTTCTTTGTGAAAATTTTTTTTTAATAATTTTTATAGGATATTATAGCCTTATTAGCTGGCTTATATTTGAGCTATTAAATCAAAAAATATCCTGTAAAAGATGGAAGTTATAGATAGTTTTTCCAAAATGCATCAAAATTAATATTAATCATACGTCTGAGTACATAAAAACTATTTCTTTAATAATTTAGTTCAAGGCCTTTGATAATTTCACATATTTTTTTTCTAATGGCATTTATTAGATTATGAAGTATTTTTTTGACACAAATTCATACCCAATAGCCCCTATGTGCTTAACAAAATCTTCACTTTTAATAAATTTTAGGGCAAAAAGTTTTTAAAAAAATGTTTTTATAGAAGAAATTTTATAAGAAATATATATATAAAATTTCTTTTCTACGAAAATTTTTATTAAAATCTTTCTTTATGAAAGAAATTTTTTATAAAAATTTTTCTATATAAGAAATTTCATATAAAAATTTTTTATAAAATTTCGTTTCTATAAAACTTTTAGTTAAATTTTTTTCTTAGAAAAAAGGTTTTCTGGAAAGTTTCTATAGAATATTATAACCTTATAAGCTGGCTCTAATTTAAGCTACTATTTATGAAAATATCTTTAAAATGGTGGAAGCTATAGAAAGTTTTCCAAGAAAACCTCTAAATTAATATCAATCATACGCCTCGGTCTGTAAAACATTTTGTTCAAATATTTAGATAAACACCTTTTAAAATCTCATATATTTCCTTATAAAGGCATTTATTAGATTTCAAAGTATTTTTTTGACACAAATTTGTACCCAGTGGCCCCTATGTGCTTATAAATATTTTCTCTTTTGAAAGAATTTTAGTTAAAAAATTTTGTAAAATTATTTTTAATTATATATTTTGTTACCCTGACACCCTGTTTTTAGCACTATTAAAGCTAGAACAAGTACAGGATACAAAAAAAACTTGGTCAATTTAAGTCATCATTTTGGCGTGGGTGTTGGAAAAAAAGAATAGACAAGGAAGACATTAATCAAGACTCATTAGACTGAAACAATAGGAAAAGAAAATAAAATTAAAGAAAAAAATAAAAGAAATTTTATACTGACTTAATGAAGAAAAACTGAAACGGATACAATAAAAAATCTAAAATAAAAAAAGTACAGTAATCACTGGATAACTTGATATTACAAATATTACAAAAATTTGTATTTTGCTTAAATTTTTATAGCAGATTTTTTCTTTTACAGAAAATTTAGAAAAAATTTAAACATTACAAAATAATATGTAAAAGGTTGTTTTATCCAGGTTTTACTGTTGTCTCCTAACATTTCATTGCTCTAAGTGCAAAAATTTATCAAATTTCAAACTTCAGTTGAAAGAACACTCTCCTTTTATAAAAATAATTCTCGAGTTAAAATGAAGTTTTCTTTTTTTTCCATTTGTTTCATTTCCCAGGAATTTGTTCTACTACCACCAACTAAATAGTCTCTATTATCCTGGACTTTATCTAAAACTTAAAGATAATATTTTGAAGAAAGAATAGAAGAAATAAGTAAAAATAGAAGTATTAAAAAAAATTCAAGAAATAATTTACTTAAATATTGAATAAAATAGAAATTGTTTTAAATAAATATTTAGTTTCAAAAAATGTTTGGAATTTTTTAAGAAATTCCTTATTTGTTTAGAACTAAAAAAATTTAACTTTTATGCCTTTTTTTAATTTTTACAAAAATAATATATTTTCTATACAAATTCTATTTAAATCTAATGCTAATAAATTTGCTTTTCTAACTGTCTGTCTGTCTTTCTTTCTTTATAGGTAAGTCATCATCTTCATCAGTTTTGTATTAAGATTTTACGTGTAAGTAGATATGAATGATTTTCCAAAATATTAGTATAGAAATTGATAATAGGATTAACTAAGAAAAGAAGCAAATTTCAAGCCTAATCAGTTTCGATTGATGATGATAAAGAAATTGTCGTTACACGAAAATCAGCTTTTGGGATTTTTGAAGGAATTGGGAGTTTAGAAAAGAATAAAAGGAAATGATTTTCGTGACAGAAATAATAATATCTGTCAAGAAAAGAATTACTTTATTAGATAATTATAATATCTTTAGAAATCACCTCAAAGCCTAAATTAGAAACTTAAGCAACAAATGGCTTGAGAGGAAACACAATTACAAATTTGCTTATAGGAAGTTTTGTAAATAATTTTTTTTTAATTTTTTATTGTTATAGAAATTTTTTTATAGAAAATTTCTTATTTTTATAGGAAATTTTTCAAAAATTTTTTTTTACCAAAAAATTTTTTTATTTTTATAGGAAATTTTTCTAAACATTTCTTATTTTTATACGAATTTTTCTAAAAATTTCTTATTTTTATAAGAAATTTTTTAAAAATTTCTTATTTTTATAAGAAATTTTTTTAAAATTTCTTATTTTTATAAGAAATTTTTTTAAATTTCATATTTTTATAAGAAATTTTTTAAAAATTTCTTATCTATATAAGAAATTTTTGAAAAATTTCTTATCTTTATAAGAAATTTTTGAAACACTTCTTATCTTTATAAGAAATTTTTGAAAAATTTCTTATCTTTATAAGAAATTTTTGAAACATTTCTTATCTTTATAAGAAAGTTTTGAAACATTTCTTATCTTTATAAGAAATTTTTGAAAAATTTCTTATCTTTATAAGAAATTTTTGAAAAATTTTTTATCTTTATAAGAAATTTTTGAAAAATTTCTTATCCTTATAAGAAATTTTTGAAAAATGTTTATTTTTGATCAGAAATTTTTGAAAAATTTCTTTTATTTATAAGAAATTTTCGAACAATTTTTCAAAAATTTCTTGTTTTTATAGGAAATTTTTCAAAAATTTCTTATTTTTATAAGAAATTTTTCAAAAAAAATTTTTACCAAAAAGTTTTCTTATTTTGATAGAAAATTTTTCTAAACACATCTTATTTTATACAAAATTTTCTCAAAATTTCTTATTTTTATCAGATTTTTTTTAAAAATTTTTTATTTTCATAAGAAATTTTTTTAAATTTTCTTATTTTTATAGGAAATTTTTAAAAAATTTCTTATCTTTATAAGAAATTTTTGAAAAATTTCTTATCCTTATAAGGAATTTTTTAAAAATTTCTAATCTTTATAAGAAGTTTTTGAAAAATTTCTTATTTTTGAAAAAAATTTTTTTGATAGGAAATTTTTAAAAAATTTCTTTTTTTAGAAGAAATTTTTGAAAAATTTCTTTTTTTATAAGAAATTTTTGAAAAATTACTAATTTTTATTACAAGTTTTTGAAAAATTTTTTATTTTTGAAAAATTTCTTATCTTTATAAGAAATTTTTAATAAATTTCCTACTTATAAGAAATTAAAAAAAAAAAAATTATTTTTTTGAGAATATCGTATTTTTCAAAAATATCTTATATTTTCAAAAATATCTTTTTTTTTTTCAAAAATATCTTATTTTTTCCAAAAACTCTTTTTGTTATAGGATAACTTCCAAAAATGTATTTTTTTTATAGAAAATTTTTGTAAAAATTTTGTATTTTTATAAGGATTTTTTGAAAAAAAATTTTTCAAAAATTTCCTATTTTTATAGGAAATTTTTCAAAATTTTCCTATTTTTATAGGAAATTTTTCAAAAATTTCCTATTTTGATAGGAAATTTTTCAAAAATTTCCTATTTTTATAGGAAATTTTTCAAAAATTTCCTATTTTTATAGGAAATTTTTCAAAAATTTCCTATTTTTATAGGAAATTTTTCAAAAATTTCCTATTTTTATAGGAAATTTTTCAAAAATTTCCTATTTTTATAGGAAATTTTTCAAAAATTTCCTATTTTTATAGAAAATTTTTCAAAAATTTCCTATTTTTATAGGAAATTTTTCAAAAATTTCCTATTTTTATAGGAAATTTTTCAAAAATTTCCTATTTTTATAGGAAATTTTTCAAAAATTTCCTATTTTTATAGGAAATTTTTCAAAAATTTCCTATTTTTATAGGAAATTTTTCAAAAATTTCCTATTTTTATAGGAAATTTTTCAAAAATTTCCTATTTTTATAGGAAATTTTTCAAAAATTTCCTATTTTTATAGGAAATTTTTCAAAAATTTCCTATTTTTATAGGAAATTTTTCAAAAATTTCCTATTTTTATAGGAAATTTTTCAAAAATTTCCTATTTTTATAGGAAATTTTTCAAAAATTTCCTATTTTTATAGGAAATTTTTCAAAAATTTCCTATTTTTATAGGAAATTTTTCAAAAATTTCCTATTTTTAAAGGAAATTTTTCAAAAATTTCCTATTTTTATAGGAAATTTTTCAAAAATTTCCTATTTTTATAGGAAATTTTTCAAAAATTTCCTATTTTTATAGGAAATTTTTCTAAAATGTCCTATTTTTATAGGAAATTTTTCAAAAATTTCCTATTTTTATAGGAAATTTTTCAAAAATTTTTCAAAAATTTTCTATTTTTATAGGAAATTTTTCAAAAATTTCCTGTTTTTATAGGAAATTTTTCAAAAATTTCCTTTTTTTATAGGAAATTTTTCAAAAATTTCCTATTTTTATAGGAAATTTTTCAAGAATTTCCTATTTTTATAGAAAATTTTTCAAAAATTTCCTATTTTTATAGGAAATTTTTCAAAAATTTCCTATTTTTATAGGAAATTTTTCTAAAATGTCCTATTTTTATAGGAAATTTTTCTAAAATTTCCTATTTTTATAGGAAATTTTTCAAAAATTTTCTATTTTTATAGGAAATTTTTCAAAAATTTCCTGTTTTTATAGGAAATTTTTCAAAAATTTCCTTTTTTTATAGGAAATTTTTCAAAAATTTTCTATTTTTATAGGAAATTTTTCAAAAATTTCCTGTTTTTATAGGAAATTTTTCAAAAATTTCCTTTTTTTATAGGAAATTTTTCAAAAATTTCCTATTTTTATAGGAAATTTTTCAAGAATTTCCTATTTTTATAGGAAATTTTTCAAGAATTTCCTATTTTTATAGGAAATTTTTCAAAAATTTCCTATTTTTATAGGAAAATTTTCAAAAATTTCCTATTTTTATAGGAAAATTTTCAAAAATTTCCTATTTTTATAGGAAATTTTTCAAAAATTTCCTATTTTTATAGGAAATTTTTCAAAAATTTCCTATTTTTATAGGAAATTTTTCAAAAATTTTCTATTTTGATAGGAAATTTTTCAAAAATTTTCTATTTTTATAGGAAAATTTTTAAAAATTTCCTATTTTTATAGGAAAATTTTCAAAAATTTCCTATTTTTATAGGAAATTTTTCAAAAATTTCTTATTTTTTAGGAAATCTTTAAAAAATTTCCTATTTTTATAGGAAATCTTTCAAAAATTTCCTATTTTTATAGGAAATCTTTCAAAAATTTCATATTTTTACAGAAATTTTTTAAAAAATTTCCTAGTTTTACAGGAAATTTTTCAAAAATTTCCTTATTTTATAGGAAATTTTTCAAAAATTTCCTTATTTTATAGGAAAGTTATCAAAATTTCCTTTAGTTTTTGGAAATTTGTCAAAAATTTTCTTTTTTTTTTTTGAAATTTTTCAAAAATGTTCTTTTTTTTTTGGAATTTTTTCAAAAATTTTCTTTTTTTTTTTTTTTTGGAAATTTTTCATAAATTTTCTTTTTTTATAGGAAATTTTTCAAAAATTTCCTTTTTTAAAGAAAATTTTTCAAAAATGTCCTATTTTTATAGGAAGTTTTTCAAAAATTTCCTCTTTTTATAGGATTTTTTTCAAAAATTTTCTATTTTTATAGGAAGTTTTTCAAAAATTTTCTATTTTTATTGAGATTTTTCAAAAATTGTCTATTTTTATAGGAAATTTTTCAAAAATTGCCTATTTTTGTAGGATAACAAAACAATTTTAGTTGTTTTTTATAAGTTATCCTTATGACGTATGATTAATAGTAATTCAAAAAATATAACTCATACGCCTCCATTGCACATTTTGTGGTTTTATAAAAATAGATGTTAAAAAATAGATTATAAAGTTTTTTCCACAACTTTTTTTTTATTTCCTGTTAATAATGTGCGAACAGAGAATTGTGGAAATGTATTTTTTTTTCAACCATTGCTATCATAAGCCTTAAGAGTGCGTGTATCTCTCCCTATATGCAACGGAATTATTTATGGCTGCTAGATTTTTGCAAAAGTTAAAATTATCACTACATAAATTATAAAAACTGCAGTTAATATTAATCCACTGTCAGCTTATTATATAGCCAGAGAAGCTTATTGGTGGGCCAATATTAAGCTGTGGATACAAATTTTTAAACAAGCAGAACGAGATTTAATACAAAAATATATAAAAATTAAAAACGTATAATTTTAAAGGTTTCTTACATTTTACCTAGATAGAAGAAGTTAAACAGATTTTAAAGAGTTGGATTAATTTTAGAGGTTTATATTAAAATAAATTTTAAAATTTTTGATTGCTTGATTTTAAATGTTTCAAATTGTGTCTTTGTATTAATTTTGTATCATCTTCTTATACAGGATATTAAAATGATTCCTCAGCTTTAATTGAAGTGGTCTTTTCTTAAATTATCCTAAAATTTGTGAAAGTTACAGCTAATTTTGCTAGATAACCCCTAAATTAATATTAATCATACGCCTGGATATTTAAAAAAATAATATTGATATATTTGCTTTGAGAGTATTAGGGGTCTTTTAAAAAATTTATTTTCACATTATAATAATTTAACTGCAACAAAAAAATTAAAATTACCATAAATTTGTTAACAATAAATTTATAAAAAAATAACATTTAATTATTTTTGTTTGTTTAAAACAAAAAACATTTATTTTTATGATAAATTTATCATTTATTTCTAATTTTATAATTTAAAGTTTTTGCTCTATCATTTTTATATAAATATTCATTTTATTTATTCAAAAATTGTTTAATATTAAAATAAAATTTAAGCTGGAAAATGTTTTATAAAAAGAAAAAAGTTTGATGTATGTATTACCTACATATATAATTGTTAGTACATATGTATGTATATAATATTAAAAAACTCAAATAAGCAAAAATTGGCTTAATAACTTCCATCTGACCAGACTTAAATTTTCTTTTAAAAAACCACTTAAAAGTTTTAGGTAAAGTCCTTTAAAAAACTCTAAATTAATATTAATCATACGTCTGAGGTACATTTTAATTTGAACTTATTTATTACACTTTTTTCTAGCTTAAATTAATAACCAATCAAAAAGGCTCGTCTTATTCCGTAGCCTCCATTAAGATTCTTGATTTTTTTAAAATGACAAACGTTCCAGGCTATTTTAGGTAAAACCTTCAAATTAATATTAATCATACGCCCGAGGTCATGTAGAGATTTTGTGTTAATTTGTAATTGCGATGAAAGATAAAAGGAATTTCAAAAACTAACAATAAATCAAAGAATTG
This sequence comes from Stomorhina lunata, assembly GCA_933228675.1. NCBI lineage: Eukaryota > Metazoa > Arthropoda > Insecta > Diptera > Rhiniidae > Stomorhina > Stomorhina lunata. The sequence goes on along the minus strand of OW121741.1, from coordinate 135,789,420 downwards.
ATGTTAGCCAAAATGCCAAAGATTCTCTTGAGGGCTAGATCTAAGAAGAAATTTTGAATAATTCTATTTATAAATTTGAATTTTAATTTAGTAACGAATTTAAAAATACATACAAGAATTGATATTGTGGTCCTGATTCATTCAAATTGGTTTGAAGACTCCAAATATAAAGTCATGGACTATTTTCTTAGATAATGACTTAATTAATTTTAATCATACGCCTTAGGGTATACAGTAAATTTTTGCAAAAAAAAATTTTTGTAACCAAAACTTCTTCTATGAAAAAATTTGTCTCCAAAATTTTCTATTGAAAAATTTTGGAAACAAAAATTTTTTACGCAAATATTTTTTTTTAATTTTGTAGCCAACAATTTTCTATAGAAAAATTTTGTAACCAAAAAAATTTTCGATAAAAAGATTTCTGAAGAAAAATTAAAATTTTTTTAGAAAAATTTTCAAAAATTTATTTTTTGTAGGAAAATTTTTTTAAATTTTCTTATTTTTTATAGAAAATTTTTTATTTTATTTTATTTTTATTTATTTTTTCTACAGAAAAATTTTCAGAAATTTCTTTAATAGGAAATTTTTCAAAAATTTCTTATTTTTATAGGAAATTTTTTGTTTTTTTTTTTATTTTTATAGGAAATTTTTCAAAAATTTCTTTTTTTTATAGGAAATTTTTATTTGTTTTTTATTTTTATAGGAAATTTTTAAAAAACTTTTTATTTTAACAGGAAAATTTTCAGAAATTTCTTACTTTTATAAGAAATTCTTCAAAAATTTCTTTCTTTTATACAAAATTTTTCAAAAATTTCCTTTTTTTATAGGAAATTTTTTTTTTATTTTGATAGGAAATTTTTTTTTTATTTTGATAGGAAATTTTTTAAAAATTTCTTATTTCGATAGAAAATTTAAAAAAAATTTCCTATTTTTATAGGAAATTTTTCAAAAATTTCCTATTTTTATAGGAAATTTTTCAAAAATTTCCTATTTTTATAGGAAATTTTTCAAAAATTTCCTATTTTTATAGGAAATTTTTCAAAAATTTCCTATTTTTATAGGAAATTTTTCAAAAATTTCCTATTTTTATAGGAAATTTTTCAAAAATTTCCTATTTTTATAGGAAATTTTTCAAAAATTTCCTATTTTTATAGGAAATTTTTCAAAAATTTCCTATTTTTATAGGAAATTTTTCAAAAATTTCCTATTTTTATAGGAAATTTTTCAAAAATTTCCTATTTTTATAGGAAATTTTTCAAAAATTTCCTATTTTTATAGGAAATTTTTCAAAAATTTCCTATTTTTATAGGAATTTTTTCAAAAATTTCTTATTTTTATAGGAAATTTTTTAAAAATTTCCTATTTTTATAGGACATTTTTCAAAAATTTCCTTTTTTTAAAGGAAATTTTTCAAAAATTTCCTCTTTTTAAAGGAAATTTTTCAAAAATTTCCTATTTTTAAAGAAAATTTTTCAAAAAATTGCTATTGTTATAGAATTTTTTTCAAAAATTTTCTATTTTTATATGAATTTTTTTCAAAAATTTCCTATTTTTATAGGTAATTTTTCAAAAATTTCCTATTTTCATAAGCATTTTTAAAATTTTCTTATCTTTATAGGAAAAATTTCTCATTTCTATAGGAAATTTTCCAAAAATTTCTTATTTTAACGGAAAACTATTCAAAAATCTTTCATTTTTGTAGGAAATTTTTCAAAAATTTCTTATTTTTATAGGAAATTTTTCTAAAATTTCTTATTTTTATAGAAAATTTTACAAAAATTTCTTATTTTTCAAAAGTTTCTTATTTTTATAGGATTTTTTTTTAATTTCCTATTTTTATAGGAATTTTTTAATACTCTTACTTTATAGGAAGTTTTTCAATAATTTCTTATTTTTATAAGAAATTTTTCAATTATTTCTTATTTTTATAAGAAATTTTTTAAAAACTTCTTATTTTTCAAAAGTTTCTTATTTTGATAGAAAATTTTTTAAAATAATAATTTTTCAAAAATTTTATATTTATAAAGGACATTTTTTGTAGGAATTTTTTCAAAAAATTCTAATTTTGATAGAATTTTGTTTTTTTTAATTTTTTTATTTTTGTGTAAGCAAAAATTTTGTACCCAAAATTTTTTAAACAAAAATTTTGAAAAAAATTGTAACCAAAAATTTTCTATAAAAAAATTTCTGAAGAAAAATCAAAAATTTTCGATAAAAAATTAGAAATTTGAAAAATGTTCTATAGAAAAATTAAAATTTTTTATAGGAATGTTTTTTTTTATTAATTTCTTATTTTTTAGAAAATTTTTCAAAAATTTCTTACTTTTATACGAAATTTTTCAATAATTTCTTATTTTTATAGAAAAATTTTCGAAAATTTCTTATTTTTATACGAAATTTTTCAAAAATTATTTTTTATGCGAAATTTTTCAAAAATGTCTTATTTTTATAGATTTTTTTTAATTTCTTATTTTTATATGAAATTTTTCAAAATTTTTTTTATATGAAATTTTTTAAAAAGTTCTTATTTTTTTATGAAATTTTAACGAAATTTTTTAGTTTTTTAGTAAATTTTTCAAAAATTTCTTATTTTTATAGGAAATTTTTCAAAAATGTCTAAGTTTTATAGGAAATTTTTCAAAAACTTCTTATTTTTAAAGGAAATTTTTCCAAGGTTTCTTATTTTTATAGAAAATTGTTAACAGTTTCTTAGTTTTATTGGAAAATTTTCAAAGATTTCTTATATTTAAAGGAAATTAAAAAAAAAAAAAATATGTTCTATAGAACAATTAAACATTTTCTGTAGAAATATTAAACATTTTTTATAGAAAATTTGATAACTTTTTTTTATAGAAAAATTAAAAATATGAAAAATTTTGCATGATGTTTTAGATCAACGTTGGCCATTATTTCCGTGGCAGGGGAATAAGAACAATTTATAATATAAAATGTTGTTGCTTTTGTTTGCTTTGTAATTTTATGATTATGACAATTCTAGTAAACCCCATATGAGGAATTTATTGTATTTTCACATAAAATAAAATTTACGATTTTTTCTTAAATTTGATTTCAACTAAAGAAAAAAGTTATTCAAAAATTTAAAATATTTTTATTTCAATTGTTTATCTATTTTTGTGATGTCTTTCAAAACAATTTGTGTAAACAAAGGAAAGCAAAATGTGAAATAATAACATTAATAAATGAAAATAGAATAAAACAAATAAATAGGGAAAAATGTTAAATAAATTCAAAACACGTATAAAATAGGCTTAGGGACTAGATCTTCATGAATAAGTATATTATTTAATAACTTGAAAATTTGCAATCTTATTGCTTTTCCAGATAATTCTGTTTAGATTTTTATGAGATTATTTTTATGTTCTAGATGTATCTGTATTAGAGTTGCGAGATTGTTTTAAATCTTTAAAACTTCTGTTAGCTTGGAATACGATATTCCCCTTATAAGACTGTTTTGTTACCTAAACCACATAATAATATTTCTTGTGATTTATATTGTGGCAATATCCTTTTGATTTTTTTTTTAAATAATAAATAGAAAAAATTCTTGCTGGCATAAATAAAAGAAATAATATTAACAACAATATTAAATAAACACCTAAGACTATTGTTTATTACATATTTACGTTTGCCGGTGTTGGAGTTGGTGAAGGTGAAGGTGTCTGTGCTGGGGGAGCTTTTTGTTGTTTTATTATTTTGGTGTAAAACATTTCCGTAAACATATGTTTAACGAAACCCATAACCTTTAAAAGCAAAAACCTTTGAAAGGCAGTCAGACAGACATAAAACACCTGCCTCTTAGTATATAAAATTATTTTTGTCTTTTATACACTCATATAAATGTATTTATACATTTATATGACATATACATGATATGTATATAAAAACATACACGCGTCTAATTTCACACGTTGTGCAAAAACAAATATTATTTAAATAGATTTTTATTAAAAAATACATACTAACACATAAACCACATTTATAGGAATTTGAATACACTTAAATGCACACACACACACACACACACACACACACACATGCCTAAGTGAAAATATATGTAAACAAGTAAGGAAGTACTGTAGTCGATCAAGCCCGCCTAACTGTTACCCTTTACCGCTATTTATACCCTTCACCCCCATAGGTATTATAAGTTTGTGCTGATGTATGTAACGCATAGAAATATTTGTCTTAGACCCACCTTTTAGTATACCAATAGGCTTAGAATCACTTTCTGAGTCGATTTAGCGATGTCCGTCCGTCCGTCCGTCTGGCTGGCTGGACCCCCATTCAAACCTTGTAACCAAACTACAGGTCGCAATTCTAAAGATAATTTGATGAAATTTGGCACTGATCATTTTTTTGATAATGCGACCATAGCTATTGAAATTGCTCAAAATCGGTCCATTATTTATGGTACCCCCCATAGGTCCAACTTCCCGGAATTGATATATTGACCACAAATAACAATATTTTTTTTATGAAATTTAAAACAAATACTGCTTATGTAAACTTAAATCACTGTACCAAATTTTGAATCGGTCTACATTTGACCATAGCTCCCATACAAACTCTTCTTTAAAAACGCACTAAATGAGACAAAAAATCACTAAAACGCTCGTAAATCTAAAGATAATGAACATTTTGAGTGTATTTTTTGCATACATAATTTTCGTAACAACTGTAATCAATTTGGCAAATTTCAAGAAAATCGGTCTACATTTGACCCTAGCTCTCATATAAGTTCAAATGACGGAAACAGCTTAAATATTGTTAGGTTTTTCCTTTAAAAACGTGGAAGGAATTCTTTTTGCAAACAACCGTAATCAAATTAAAACAATTGTATTATGTAGTTTTACAAAGCAATACTTTTATTAACTTTAGAGTTAATCACTTAAAACACACATTCACAAATACTGTAAACAAACTTCACAAAACTGCTTTACAAATACTCTTAGTCACACTGTTCTCTTTATACGCGTCTTAATTAAAACTGTTCCCGCAATACTCGTCCATCGGCCTTATATAGTAGAGAAGAGAATTTCTAGCAATTTCTGCAGACGTAAACAAAGAGCAGCTGTAGTTGATTACACTAACAATGTGGCTTACGAAAGTTCATGTGTGTTCCACTACATTCTCACATGATCAAGAACACACTCACACATACGTTGTACAAACAGATTATCTGAAGTTAACAGTAACAGAGAGAGAGAATGTAGATAAAAGAGAAACATGTTGCTATGCTCTTTACTGTACATAAGAGAAACATGTTGCTCTGCTTATTTGACATAAACAGAATAACAACAACACCAACAGAAACATCTAGAAAGCGAGGGGAAGAATTACAAGCAGTGAACTTTGCACAATGGGACGGATAAGTTTAAAATTCGTCACAATATATAAATTTTGAGAAAATGTTTGTATGATGGCAAAATTTAGCAAATATTTGTCTTTATACAGGAAAAATAACACCTTTGACCTTAGTGGTGAAGGGTATCGTATGGTCGGGCTAGACCGACTATAGCGCTTACTTACTTGTTTTGTTTTTACTCTTACAGACATATCTAATAGCATCGTTTTCTTTTCTGACATAAATGTTACATTTATTACCCTTTTCCATTTTTTGTGTTTTACTCTAAAAAAAGTATAACACTTTAAAAACTAATATGTTCTTTTTTATAAATGTCACACTAAAAAGTGTAAAATGTGTAACGATTTTGACACTCGATTTGTTTTAAGGGTGAGTGTACTACACTTTTGTTATTGTTGAAAATACTATGCAGCAAATTACGAGTCATGGCCATCAGCCTTAACGATTCCAATTTCAAATGAAAGTAGACTATCAAGTAATCAAAATTGCCAAAGGGTTTTGAAAAGTTAGCTTGAATTTCATTTTTATGGCCTCTTGAAGTTGGTCGTTTTTTGACAAAAATTTTTAATGAATCAAATCAAATGTTTTCGAACATGTACTTAACCACATTCTTCTAACTCATGCAATTTTTAGATTTCTTAAAAATTTTTAATTTCACTTTGGTTAAGATTTTATGACGGTTCGTTTTTTTCAAAATTTTCTTCAAAACATACCCATTTTATATGCCTATAACTTTTGATATGGTTATCAGATTTTTATAAAACGTACCTAGTTTTGTTTTTATATTTCAGAGTATGTCCTTTAGTTTTATGCTTTTAAAATTCAATCATGTATTGGAGAACAAGGAATATCAATTATGTCCTTGACTCAAAGATATCTCAAAAATAATTTCTTCAATTTTCTTGGTCTTTTACTCAAATATTGATTAAAGTCAAAATCAAAAAACCAAAAAAGTGGGCCCACGAGGGGTTTGGAAAATAATAGGATTTTTGTAAAATAACTCAAGTTTTTTCAGTACAAATTTTGAAATTCAAAAATTTTTTCATAATCGATGGAAATTTTTTATATTTTTTTCTTCAGAATTTAAAAAGACTTATGAAAAAAAAAAAATAATTTCAAAACTTGTACTGAAGTTATATGAGTTGTTTTGCAAAAAGTGTATTATTTTCCGATCCCCACATGGGACTACTTTTTTTTCTATGTTATGATGTCAACACTATAATCCATGTTTGAGAGAATAATAAAGAAAATGGAAGATATGTTTTTTGAAATATCATTGAGTCAAGGAAATAATAGATCTTCAGTTTTCTCCAAAACATACGCTAAAATATGTTTCTAGCTTTATAAAAATCTGATAGCCTATATAGAGCTAAACCGAAGAAACCAATAATATTGGAATTGGTCTTAAAAACGACGAAAAAATCATTTGGTGTTATGAAACTCAAATGTTCTTGACCTTCTTCGATGTATAGATCTACTAAAAAGGGTTTTTAGAAAATTAGGCCTCATGGGGTTAAAAAAAAGCAAAATCAGTAAGGCTTTATCTGCAAAACTAAAAGCGATATAACAAAATTAAATCGGGTTTGAATCAAGTACGAATTGGATTCATATAGACAATTGATAAGTACTTTTTCGAAAGGGAATAAATGAGCTATTTTAAGTCCCGTATATCTTTTGAGCCAACGAACATAGAAAAAATATTTTTACCAAAATCGGATGTATGTTTTGGAAAAGGGGGTAAAGGATGGTAATTGAGTGGCATTTTTTTTCTCCAAAATAAAAAGCGTTAGGAAGAAAAATTAGTAGTACTTTTTTAAAAAAGAACCCATTTAGTAGTGCTATATCTCTCTACCATATATAATGCCTTTTTTGATGTATAGATCCACTAAGAAGGGATTTTTGGAGGTAATTAATTCTGGAGGATAAAGAAAAGAAAAACTCAGAAACGCTTTATCTTCAAAACTAAAAACTATAGGAACAAAACTTAAGAGAACACCTTATTAGTACTTTTTAGAAAAAGGGATAAATAGGAGGTTTAAAAGTTCTGGTATTATTTAACTTCTGTGAAGTTTTTCTGCCAACCAACAAAGAAATAATATTTTTAACGAAATCAGCTGTACATACATACATATATAATTCCAACGACATTCCAATTGGAACAAGGATACTCATAAAGGCAAATTCATTAGTTAGACAAGTTTAACATAGCCTAATACTTAACAACCAGTGGCTAGATAAGTTATGAGGTAAATCGCTTTTTTTAAATTTATTTTTTCATGTGGGTCTGGCCGGGGATCAAATTTGGGACCTCTGGTATACTATAAACGGATGACTAACCTGGTATACTACACGCATGACTAGTACTTTTTCGAAAAAGGAACAAATAGGGGGTAAAAATGGTCAAAAAGTTCCCGTACTTTTTTAAGTCCCAATGAACGTAGAAAAAATATTTTCACCGAAAACAGATGTACTTTTTGGGAAAGAAAACCACTAGGAGGGTAAAAACTGATAATTAAGTAGTACTTTTTCTCCATAATAAAAAGGGTTGGAAAAATATTAGCTGTACTTTTTTAAAAAGAACCCTTTGAGTAGGGCTATATATCCCTATCACATTTGGTACCTTTTTCAATGCATAGATTTACAAAGAAGAAATTTTTGAAAGTAAAGCCTCCTGGAGGGTAGAAAAACAAATTCAGTAACGTTTTTTCTCTAAAACTAAAAGCGATAGGAATAAACTCAAAAGGACACGTGATTAGTATTTTTTCGGAAAAGGGATTAACAAGTTTTGATAATTTTAGAACTTTTTTTAAAAAATAACCCACTGGGGGCTAAAAAGTGAGAATTAAGTAGCATTTTATCTATGGAATAAAAAGCGATAGGAAAAAAATCAGATGTACATACTTTTTGGACAAAAGGATTCACTAGTTGGTAAAAAAACAAAATGTAAGAATGTATTAGGGCTATATCTCGAAAATGAAAAGTGATAGGATAAATAATTAATAACGTTTGGATCGTCAACCAAAATAAAAGGACAATAAACGTAATAGATTTTTAATAGTTTTTCAAAAATAAGCCAAAAAAGGGAGAGAAATTTCTGGTAATTTTCTAAACTCAAGTGCATTTTACTTAAAAATGAGGAAATTTTAGTAAAAATTGTGTATCTAGGAACTTCGTTTTTAATTTTTGAGATCAGCAACAATTTCAAAAATTACGTAACGCTATTTTCGCAGATTTTTTACCTCCCCCACGTGTAACATAATAATAACAAGTAAGAAAGTGCTATAGTCGGTCAAGGCCGACCATACGATACCCTTCACCACTAAGGTCAAAAGCGTTATTTTTTCTGTATAAAGACAAATATTTGCTAAATTTTGCCATCATACAAACTTTTTCTCAAAATCTTTATATTTAAGCTTCTTCCCACATTTGGACTTATATGAGAGCTAGGGTCAAATGTGAACCGATTATCTCGAAATTTGGCAAATTGATTACAGTTGTTATGTATGTAAGAAATAAACTTAAAATTCCCATTATCTTCAGATTTACGAGCTTTTTAGTGATTTTTGTCTCATTTAGTGCGTTTTTAAAGAAAAATTTGTATGGGAGCTATGGTCAAATGTGGACCGATTTTTGGTACAGTGATTTCAGTTGACATAAGCAGTATTTGATTTAAATTTCATGAAAAAATATTGATATTTATGGGCAATATATCAATTCCGGGAAGTGGGACCTATCGGAGGTACCATAAATAATGGACCGATTTTGACGAATTTCAATAGCCATGGTCCCATTATCAAAGAAATGATTAGTGCCAAATTTCCTCAAATTATCTTTAGAATTGCGACCTGTAGTTTGATTACAAGGTTTACATGGGGGTCCAGCCAGCCGTCCAGCCAGACGGACGGACGGACGGACGGACATCGCTAAATCCACTCAGAAAGTGATTCTAAGCCTATTGGTATACTAAAAGGTGGGTCTAAGACAAATATTTCCATGCGTTACATACATCAGCACAAACTTATAATACACTTTCCTCCTATGGTGGTGAAGGGTATAAAAATACGCACATGAGCTTCCTCCGCCTTAACAAAAGTCATAGCCCCTCCCTTATTGGATTTAAGCGATCATCTTTTAATCTAAAGTCACTCTTTTCTAAACAAACTCGACTCCACAAAAATAATATAAAAGTTAAAACCTTTCTTCATAATTATTGAATTAAATTTGTTTTTTCGTCAGCAATTCGAGCTTTTATATAAGGCTGGAGCTTTAATAATTCTTTTGCCCAAAAAGTAAAACCTCTTAAATCAACTTAAAACTGAAAATGTTTTTCCTTACAGTTTTTCTATTTTTTATTTTATTTTTATTTTATGACTCCCTTGAAAATCTCTTTTCTGGAAGGGCAGTCCTATAGAAGGTATTCGAAAAATATCTAAATTTGGTTCATGGATATGTTATAGGATTTATTAATATTTCAAAAAATGTCTTCGTTAAATTTTATCAAACAAGCTTAAAAATTGGGACCTGTACTTTCATTACAAGCTTTTATTACAACTGAGATTCCATCAACTTTGAGTCCATCGGTATACCTAATACTTCTGTTAAGAACTTCAGCACCAATACCGTTAATATACTCTTTCCACATCCATATGTTGGTGAAGTGTATAAATACATTAAATTTTTTACACGTACATATGTATCAGTGTTTATGTGCGTTAAAATTAGAGACAAGGAGTAAATGTGTAAATAAATGTTCTATTTTTTTTTTTTTTTTTTGAAAAATACTCTTATTTAGTCCAAAAGAACCAGGAGAAATATGTTGCTGGTGTTTTATGTTTGAGAAAAAGGAACATGCATACACATTTCTTTCATTAAGTTTTATTGGTGAACACACTAACATTGATAAGAGGGTGGTTTAGAAAGTTGGTGAAATTTGGAATCTCGCGCCTCTTAATTCGGGAAGTTGACTGCCCTGAGTTTTAACATGAAAATGGGTGAAAATCAAGAAACTCAAGCTTTTAATAAACATTTTTCTTAAGAAAAATTTTGTAATATTTTAAGGAACAATTTTTTACAGGCAATTTTGGAAGAAAACACTTTGAATAGAATAATTTTGCAACGGAAAAGTTTCTTTTATGAACAAGTTTGTAAATTTTTTTTTGATTTTTTTTAAAGTATTTTAAAGATTTTTAAAACATAAATTTTTTTTAGCTTAACATTTATAATAAAAAGAAATTTGCAAATTAGAAAATTTAAATTTTAAAAATACTTTTGGGAAGAAAATTTTCTTTTGATCTTATTCGTTTTAAAGCAAACCAAAAGGTGAAGTTTGTCATTCAGTTTGTAAGTTGTTCATTATTCATTACAGACCCCATCAAATTTATACCGATCGACTCAAAATCACTGAGTCGATTTAATGAAATTTGAAATTTTTGGTCCAAGAATGATGGCTATGAATTTCGAACATAATCAGGTACCTCCCATAGGGCTATATTCACAGAATAATGCTTTTGGCCCATTACAACTCGAATTTATTTATATTTTATTAAAATTCAGCATAAATATCAATGGCAAGCGAAATATGCTAGTTTTGTTTCCATACGATGAAGAAACTAGCCAAACCAGTCCTAAGTTACCCAAATCTCTGTCAATTCTGTTCCCGTACTCTGTTTTGGTTTGAGTCTTTACTAAATTGAGGGAGTAATTTCATTTCCCATCTTAATCGAAAGTACACAGATTTTTTCTTTGAGTAAGTTTGGGCATCAAATTATTTTCATGGATGTCATTTAACAGAAAAATTGTTTGGAAAATTGTTATTAAAAATTAAATACAGCAAAACAAAAATATTTTCAATAGTTAAATAAACATTTGTTTGAATATTTTTGAAGTTAAATCAAATGTTCACTTAAATTTTGGTGTTTTGTGCGTTTGCTGTATAAGTTTTTTTTTTGAATGTAACTCTGAAATTACTCTTATTTGTCCAAACTCACCCAGAAAATAAAGAAACAGGCCTACTATTTTCTCTGGTCGGTTTCAGAATTATTTTTTTTTATTATTTTTTTTTTAATTTTGTTTAACATATATGACAAATTATGAAATATGAGCTTTGACCCAGAAAATAAAGAAACAGACCTACTATTTTTCAGGTCGGTTTTAGAATTGTTTTTTGATTTCTTGAATATTTTGTTCAATGAATATTACAAATTATAAATTATGACCTTTGACCCCGGGAAAGAAAGGGTAAGACTTTTACAATATTAAAAAAGCAGTTTTTCATACATTCTTCACAGATATATAGATGATATTCGTTATTATTTTTATTAAAATTGAACACAAGTAAAATTTACGAAGATTCTACTAAAATTATGATCGTAAATTGACATTTTCGCGAAATCCGACGATTTAAAATCGCAGGCAAGGCGAAACGGTTCAAGATATCAACCTTTATTTTTTCATTTGTTTGTATTATGACACTCGAAAGAAAATTATTATAAATTGTGATATTGAAACTTACCTAAGGAAAAAGTATAATTTTCGAATGTGAAAAAAACTAAGTAAATTCGATAATATTTTGACAAAACTCAACTATTTAGTACTAACAGGTCATGGAATTGTAAATTATGCCTGACTTTTAAATGTCCATATTCTTAAGTATATTTTTTTGCTGCATATCCTCAGGCATGTAGTCGAGGACACGAATTTTCGGGGAAAAATTGTAATAACTCCAAAACTACTTCATAAATTTTGTATTCTGATGACTTAGAACAAAACTACTTTAGTCGTCTTTTATATTTTTTTAATAAAATTTTTGTTAGTAAAAATTTTGGTAACTCCAAAAATAATCCCATTATAACCTATGTAAATAATTTCTACAGTTCGTGGGCGGAAGCGGCACATCTACTCTATTTCTTACTCTATTCTATGTCAAATTTCCAATCCTATCTAATCTTTTGCAGATGATAGCAACATCTGTCATTCGTATTCATTCAACTATAGGCCAAGCATGTTCGATATCAATTCCAAGAGGTAAAACATATCCAATTGGGGTCTTTCTAATAGGGTCGATTTCAACCCTCGAAAGACCCAATGTTGTGTGTTAACACACAAACTTGTTATGAACAATGTTGCATCATCTGTAAATATGGGTGGTATAAATATTGAGGAATCGGAAACTCTTGATGTTCTAGGCATGAAAATTCAGCAGACGTTTTTCAAGTGTCAAAGGAAGCATTCAAGTGTCTCGGCTTTCTAAAGCGGTATAAGGTATACTTCAATCCAACTGATCTTTTTAATATCTATACCAATTATAGCCGACCGAAAATGGAATACAACTCTCATTTATTGGCCAGTGCTTTTAAGTCTATTTTGGAGCTTCTCGACTGTGTACAAAAGAGGTCGAAGGTGCTTATTGCTGACAGTAGGGTAGCCAACTCTATTACCGCATTGGATCATCGTCGTAATATGGGTTGCGTTTCACTGTTCTACCGCTACTATAATGGCATGTGCTCAAACGAAATTAGGGATCATGTTCCTGAAACCCGTACATTTTTTCACAGCACACACAACTCAACAAGGGTTCATCCCTTTGTAGTCGATTTTCCAGTGGATCGTATGACGCACTATACAAAAAACTCGTTGTTTAGCCACACAGCACGAATAAAGTTCCAGCATCAGTCTTCCCCTCTAATAATGATATCCAAAGGTTCAAATCGAATATCCACAAACACTACTCCCTCTATTCTCCTTTCCACAACCTTTTTTCCTAGTTCTATCACAATGCATATGCATACGTAGGGGTCATACCCTGAGTGTTGGTCCAATGCAAAAAAAAAAGAAAAATAAGGCCATAAACAAACATGAATTTCTTGAGCACGTGTGTGTGCCTTAGCTTTCTGTCATTGGATAATCGTCTCCATTAGTTGTTTCCGAAATAGAGTGAAAGAGGTATACTCCATTTTGTATGGGACTTTTCAAAACGACCATACGACAAATCAATGTATGGAAGTTCAACATCTTAATATTATAGAGTCTTGGCTATAAAGTCTAAGTCCTAAGACTTTGCACAGATAAGTATTTTGTAAATAAAAAACGGATAACCGAAATTTGTATCAGTCGGTCAAGAATTGATCCAAGCTTCCATATCGGATCCTTTGTCGAAAATAACATAAATGTACTTAAGTCTCGAAATTTTAGAAAAAAAAAACAAGTAAGAAAGTGCTATAGCCGGTCAAGCCCGACCATACGATACCCTTCACCACTAAGGTCAAAGGTGTTATTTTTCTTGTATAAAGAAAAGTATTTGCTAAATTTTGCCATCATACAAACATTTTCTCAAAACTTATATATTTAAGCTGTTTCAGTCATTTAGACTTATATGAGAGCTAGGGTCAAATGTGGACTGATTATCTAGAAATTTGGCAAATTGTTCACAGTTGTTACAAAAATTATGTATGCAAGAAATAAAGTTAAAATTCTCATTTTCTTTAGATTTACGAGCGTTTTAGTGATTTTTTGTCTTATTTAGTGCGTTTTTAAAGAAGAATTTGTATGACAGCTATGGTCAAATGTGGACCGATTTCAACGAAATTTGAAACAGTGATTTTAGTTTGCATAAGCAGTATTTTTTTTTTAAATTTCATGAAAAATTATTGATATTTGTTGCCAATATATCAATTCCTGGAAGTGAGGCCTAATGGGAGGTACCATAAATAATGGACCGATTTTGATGAATTTCAATAGCCATGGTTCCATTATCAAAAAATTATCTGTTCCAAATTTCATCAAATTATCTTCAGAATTGCGACCTGTAGTTTGATTATAAGGATTACATGGGGGTCCAGAAAAACAGTCGTCCATACGGACGGACATCGCTAAATCGACTCAGAAAGTGATTCTAAGCCTATTGGTGTACTAAAAGGTGGGTCTAAGACAAATATTTCTATGCGCTACATACATTAGCACAAACTTATAATACCCTTTCCACCAATGGTGGTGAAGGGTATAACAACACAGATATGTCTCTAAGTCTGGCTTGATCAACTATAGCCTTTACTTACGTGTTTTTCTGTTACATGGCCCATGAGAATGATTTAAGAAAAATTCTTTAATGTAAAATCAAAAATTTTTTTGAACTCATAAAAATATTGAAGATTAAAATTTCAATTAGCAGAAGCTTTAGCTTTTTTCCTCAAAGAAAATTAACTCAGGTGTCTTGTCTGTGAACAAAGTCTCTGTCATTAAATTTAATGACAAGGATAATTAAGCGTTAGTTTAACATGAAAACCAATTTAAATTGTTACCAAAAAAAAAAAAATTATATTGAAAATTTTAAAAAAGAAATTTCTTTACTCCAGTTTTTGAATATTTAAAACATAACCCAGCAAAACTTTGGTAATGGCAAGTACTCTGATAACTGGTTACCTTGTAACGACTACAACATACCATCCGAATAAATAATAAGTTATTACAGAAGTACTTATTTGTAATTAAGATGGTAATTTAAACTGAATGGCCCCGGTTCAAATCCCACCAAGGGCAGTAATTTTTTTTAGATTTTTTTTTTATTAAGAATCTTTTTAAATGATTTTTGAATTTTAAGAACTTAAATATTATCTTCTGTAAAAAAAATTTGTAAAACTAACTCACGTTAATGAAAAAATACCATCATGAGTCAATTTTGATTATGTAGGGGATGTTGAATACCAAACACGATTCTAATTGGTCTTAACTTGGTAAGCCCAACTTATCTGGGTCATCCTTCATCTCAACTGTGGACACACACCTCCTCATGGTATCACCCGGGGAGATAGTTTAACACCCATTAATATTGTGAGTTAACATGTTCCGAGAGTTGTCCCATAAGATCGATAAAAATGGGTTAGGATTAAGGGCTAGTAACCCTCTCTTGAAAAAAAATACAATGAAGAGCATGAAATTAGAACTGAAATGTCCCACTACCTAATGTTAGAGAAGGATGTCCGAAACTTTGATAGAAAGACCAAGTAGAGGAACATTTTTCAAAGCTTGGCCTATAAAATTGGAGAATATTCGCACAAGATCGAAATCCATGGAATTCTAAAATATGCTCGGACTTTGACCTTAACAGGTTGTAACATTTAAGTAAGTAAGAGTTAATCTTATATAAAAACTTATACAAAAAAGAAGATTTAAATTCTTTAAGTTTTAAAATAATTTTAAAAAAGTTTTAAAATAATTACAAAAAATCGTATAAAAATATTTTTCCAAAAATTACAACAAATCAAAAAAAAACAGGGAAAAACAAAGTTATTTTCACATGATTTTGGATCTAAAAATAAAAATTGTTTATATTAATTATAAGCTGCTAAGTTTTCAACATATGAAGTAGCTCAGTGGAAGAGTCTCTGCCTAGCAGTCGGAGGGTCTGGGTTCGAGCCCCCATGGGATCATAAAAAAAATTTTGTATTTCGTTTAAAAAAAAATATTTTTAATAAAACAACAACAAAAAAGTTGTTACTGTTGTTGTTGTTGCTTTCAAATTGCTTACCCAAGTCATTACTTTTCTGCAATTGGTAAGTACTTGCCTCCAATGACATCCTAATGTTAATGTAATGACTTAAACAGCGAATGAGTAAGTAGTTCGTGTTCAATAGTTTAACTGTTTAACTCATTATTTGGTAATGAAAAGTTTTACTGGGTAAATTTTCCAAATGGCCAAAATGGTCAAATTGCTAAAAATAGCTTGAGCAGCTTTGTATGGTTTTCATAACTTTGTTAAATTTTCAAGTCATAAAAATGCTTTTTGTGGAATTTTAACTTTTTGTTAGACATAAACAACTAATCGAAAAGTTTGTTAACTAGAAGAAAAATTTCAAGTAGGCACATTTTTGTGGCTGCAGTTTTCCCTTAAATTTTAACAAATGGTTTAAGATAGTAATATTAAATTTAGAATTTTCTCAAAATATTTTTTTTTGTTAACATTTAGTAAATATCTTTTTATTGTCCCCCATTTACCCACTTAAAGGACCTTTTTACGAGTATGTACCAGAATATTGTTCACTCCCTGAGGTTGTAATTTCTGTAAAATTTAAATAACTAACTCCAGGTAAAGAAAATAATATATACTATACGTTTTGTTCCGACTCCTGCTCCTGCTCACAAACTTAAATTCAAATTAAAATTTTAACATGTGCTGGCTTTCTCATGTTCGAAATATGCAAATATTGTATATTTTGAAATTTATGCGAATGAATGAATATTTACTTCTTGTACAAAGTGTTCTTTAATATTCTATAACCAAAACATCAACCAAATAGCAAAACATCCAAGCATTCATTCATTCAATATTTATTGTTGTTTCATATGTAGCTTAAATCAAGGTTTATCCGTCATAGAACTGAAAACCCGAGAAGCAATCGGCTGTTTCGTATTAATTTACATGTACAAGTCGAATAATAATACAATTTTCAGGAATGGTAGAGAAGAAAAACAAGTAAGAAAGTGCTATAGACGGTCAAGCCCGACCATACGATACCCTTCACCACTAAGGTCAAAGTTGTTCTTTTTCCTGTATAAAGACAAACATTTGATAAATTTTGACATCATACAAACATTTCTCAAAACTTATATATTTAAGCTGTTTTTGTCATTTGGACTTATATGAGAGCAAGGGTCAAATATGGACCGATTGTCTCGAAATTTGGCAAGTTGATTACAGTTGTTACAAAAATTATGTATGCGAAAAAAGCCTAAAATTCTCATTATCTTCAGATTTACGAGCGTTTTAGTGATCTTTGTCTCATTTAGTGCGTCCTGACAGAAAAGTTTGTATGGGAGCTATGGTCAAAGGTGGACCGATTTCAACGAAATTTGGTACGGTGATTTAGGTTTATATAAGCAGTATTTGTTTTAAATTTCATGAAA
Organism: Stomorhina lunata; assembly: GCA_933228675.1. Taxonomy (NCBI): domain Eukaryota; kingdom Metazoa; phylum Arthropoda; class Insecta; order Diptera; family Rhiniidae; genus Stomorhina; species Stomorhina lunata. Next base: position 135,772,136 of record OW121741.1, on the reverse strand, counting down.
AAATATTGATTTTTGTGGCAAATATATCAATTCCAGGAAGTGAGACCTATGGGAGGTACCACAAATAATGGACCGATTTTGACGAATTTCAATAGCCATGGTCCCATTATCAAAAAAATGATCTGTGCCAAATTTCATCAAATAATCTTTAGAATTGCGAGCTGTAGTTTTGTTACAAGGTTTACATGGGGGTGCTGCCTGCCAGCCAGCCGTCCAGCCAGACGGACGGACGGACTTTGGTAAATCGACTCATAAAGTGATTCTAAGCCTATTGGTATACTAAAAGGTGGGTCTAAGACAATTATTTCTATGCGTTACATACATCAGCACAAACTTATAATACCCTTTCCACCAATGGTGGTGAAGGGTATAACAAGGTTTTTAACCTGCGTTACCATTGCTAGAAGAGTTTTTAAAACTTACAAAAAAAGTATTTTAAATAGTAAATTTTAGAAAAATTAAACCTATTTTATTTCTCGTAACTTTTTTAAAGTTAAGAGAAAAGTTGGTCTAAATAAAAAGTATTTTTTTTAAGTTTCATCCGTAGATGATATCCACATTTGAAAAACATTTAAGAATGAGGATTGATAATGAAACTAAATATTTTTCAATTCAAGAAGAAATTTTCTTGATTCAAATCGTTTTCAAACGATGAGCTGTAAACTTCACAGCTCATCGGCAACGCTGCTTATCTCTCGTTGATGGGCTTTGAAGTAAATTATAAATATTTTCCAATTTTTACTTGTGTCAATTGGAAATGGTAGGATGTTTTTTTTTTTTAATTTTTAATAAAGTATCTTTCTTACAACTTATCTTAGTATGTACTCGTAAAGGTAGGCTGGTTTTAAAATGACTATTTGGTTTTAGTTTACAAGTGTAATTTGATACCAAAAATGTGCTTTAAAAGCTATTTTGACGAAGTTCCAGTCCTAGTCAAGATTAAGTTCAGTATTCGGTCTTCACGAAATTTGCAGTTCCCAAACTAAATAATAGCCTTATAATCAGTCGTAGGCAACCCATACCACCAGAAGCCGATGACTTTTTGTAATTTTTGTAAATATCGCGATCATTAATGAAACTCGTGAAAATGAGTATTAAAAGTAATCAGTTGAAATTTGGATGTTAGCAAAGTCAGTTGGTTCCACTTTGCCAAAGAAAATATTAAAAACATAATACATAAGAAACAAAATCAAAATCCAAATTATAGCAACAAAATACATGGTTCGAAAGAAATATAATCTCGAACATTGTTGCCACCGCACTATTATTTTTGCAAACATTGATTGAAATACATGCAATTTGAATTTAAATCGAATTGGGAATATTTATTTTAAATTTAAATCGAATTGGAAATATTTTTCGAAACAGAATTTTTAATATTAAACGATTTTACACTTTTAAGTTAAAAAATATTTGCGGTACAAATATTTTTTTGTAGAAACACTTTTTATAAAAATGTTTTTCTTTGAAATTTTTTTTTTTTTGTAGAAAATTTTCGAAAAAAGTATTTTTCTGTGAAAATGATCAAAATAAAATATATATATTTTTCTATAAAAAATTTTCTCAAAAAATATTTTTTCTATAGAAAAATTTTCGATAAAATAATTTTTCTATAGAAAATTTTTTTGTATAGAAAAATCTTCAATAAAATTTTTTTCTAAAGAAAAATTTTCGATAAAATTTTTTATTAAAGATACAATTTTTTTTCGAAAGAAAAATTTTCGATAAAAATATTTTACTATAGAAACATTTCCGATAGAAATATATTTCTGTAGAAAATTTTTTAAAAAAATTTTTGATAAAAAAATTTTCTTAAAATTTTTTCTAAGGAAAAAATTTTGATTAAAAATTTTTTTATAGAAAAATTTTTAATAAAATAAATTGTGATAAAAAAATTTTCTATAAAATAATTTTTCTATAGAAAAATTTTCGATAAAATAATTTTTCTATAGAAAAATTTTCTATAACATAATTTTCTATAGAACAATTTTCGATAAAATAATTTTTCTATATAAAAATTTTCTATAACATAAATTTTCTATAAAATAATTTTTCTATAAAATAATTTTTCTATAGAAAACTTTTCGATAAAATAATTTTTCAATAGAAAAATTTTCGATAAAATAATTTTTCTATGGAAAAATTTTCGATGAAATAATTTTTCTATAGAAATATTTTCTATAAAATTATTTTTCTATAAAATTAAATTTTGATAAAAAAAAATTTTATAGAAAAATGTTGATAACAAATTTTTGATAAAAAAAATTTTTCTATAAAAAAATTTTCAATAAAAAAATTTTTCTATAGAAAAATTTTCAATAAAAAAATTTTTCTATACAAAAATTTTCAATAAAAAAATTTTTCTATACAAACATTTTCAATAAAAAAATTTTTCTATAGAAAAATTTTCAATAAAAAAGTTTTTCTATAGAAATATTTTCAATAAAAAATTTTTCTATAGAAAAATTTTCAATAAAAAATTTTTCTATAGAAAAATTTTCAATAAAAAATTTTTCTATAGAAAAATTTTTAATAAAAAATTTTTCTATAGAAAAATTTTTAATAAAAAATTTTTCTATAGAAAAATTTTTAATAAAAAATTTTTCTATAGAAAAATTTTTAATAAAAAATTTTTCTGTAGAAAAATTTTTAATAAAAAATTTTTCTATAGAAAAATTTTCAATAAAAAATTTTTCTATAGAAAAATTTTCAATAAAAAATTTTTCTCTAGAAAAATTTTCAATAAAAAATTTTTCTATAGAAAAATTTTCAATAAAAAATTTTTCTATAGAAAAATTTTCAATAAAAAATTTTTCTATAGAAAAATTTTCAATAAAAAATTTTTCTATAGAAAAATTTTCAATAAAAAAATTTTCTATAGAAAAATTTTCAATAAAAAATTTTTCTATAGAAAAATTTTCAATAAAAAATTTTTCTATAGAAAAATTTTCAATAAAAAATTTTTCTATAGAAAAATTTTCAATAAAAAATTTTTCTATAGAAAATTTTTCAATAAAAAATTTTTCTATAGAAAAATTTTCAATAAAAAATTTTTCTATAGAAAAATTTTCAATAAAAAATTTTTCTATAGAAAAATTTTTAATAAAAAATTTTTCTATAGAAAAATTTTCAATAAAAAATTTTTCTATAGAAAAATTTTCAATAAAAAATTTTTTCTATAGAAAAACTTTCAATAAAAAATTTTTTCTATAGAAAAACTTTCAATAAAAAATTTTTTCTATAGAAAAACTTTCAATAAAAAAATTTTTCTATAGAAAAATTTTCAATCAAAAATAATTTTTCTATAAAAAAGTTTTTAATAAAAAAATTTTTCTATAGAAAAATTTTCAATAAAAAAATTTTTGTATAGAAACATTTTCGATAAAAAAATTTTTCTATAGAAAAAGTTTCGATAAAATAATTGTTTTATAGAAAAATTTTCTAAAAAATAATTTTTCTGTAGAAAAATATTACATAAAATAATTATTCTACAGAACAATTTTTGATAAAATTCTTTTCTAAAGAAAAATTTTCAATAAAAATATTTTTCTATAGAAAACTTTTTGATAGAAATATTTTCCTGTAGAAACATTTTCGATAAAACAATTTTCTGTGGAAAAATTTTCTATGGAAAAATTTCTGATAAAAATTTTTCTATAAATAATAACAAAATTTTCTACAGATAAATTTTTGATAAAAATATTTAAAAACAAGTAAGAAAGTGCTATAGTCGGTCAAGTCAGACCATACGATACCCTTCATCACTAAGGTCAAAGGTGTTATTTTTCCTGTATAAAGACAAATGTTTGCTAAATTTTGCCATCATACAAACATTTTCTCAAAACTTATATATATAAGCTGTTTCAGTCATTTGGACTTATATGAGAACTAGGGTCAAATGTGGACCCATTTAAACGAAATTTGGTACAGTGATTTTAGTTGACATAAACAGTATTTGTTTTAAATTTCATGCAAAAGTATTGATGTTTGTGGCAAATATATCAATTCCGGGAAGTGGGACCTATTGGAGGTACCATAAATAATGGACCGATTTTGACGAATTATAATAGCCATGGTCCCATTATCAAAAAAATGATCTGCGCCAAATTTCATCAAATTATCTTTAGAATTGCGACCTGTAGTTTGCTTACAAGGTTTACATGGGGGTCCAGCCAGCCAGCCAGATGGTTGGACGGACGGACGGACAACGCTAAATCGACTAAGAAAGTGATTCTAAGCCTAATGGTATACTAAAAGGTGGGTCTAAGACACATATTTCTATGTGTTACTTACATCAACACAAACTTATAATACCCTTTCTACCTATGGTGGTGAAATGTAGTAGAAAATAAAACGTCAGAACTCAGCCGACGATTATTTTCTGTTCTGTTTGTGCCGACCTTTGCTTATAATCGACTTTAATGAAGTTCCAGTACAAGTTACGGATAAAAATATCCTTAAATAAAGGCTTTAGTGCCTGTTTGACCGAGCCTTGGTCGGAGTTTTATGATGATCATTTCGATGCAAATTTCAAATTTTACATATATTTTATTTACTAAGGTATATACTTGCGATACAGGTTTTGTTTCAAAGTTAATTTTTTCAAAAAAAAGTACCAAAAATATTTTTCACAGATTATTGGTTCTGCTCGGCACTTTTTTCAAAAAGTATCAATTACTCGTCTCAGTATATTTTCAGCTGATCAAAACGCTATTTGAATTTTGTTGCTATGCCTATTAGCTTAAAAGAAATAATGTTACCAATTTTTTCCTAGTTTTATCCCCTCATTTCAAAGAAGTTCCATATGCATATTTGGTACTTCTTTGGTACCAATTGAATTCGTTACATTTTATTAAAGTGCGTTTAACATTTTGTTTCCATGCATATAACTTTATGAAATGTCAAGTTATGATTTTATTCTTTTTCTCACCATTTTGACCCCAGAAACTAAAAAAGTACCAGATGCGTATTTAATATTTTTTCACATCTATAGATTGCAGTATAAAGTTTATTTCTATACTCTTTGGTTCCAAAGATAAGAGTGGGTTATAAATAGTACCAAAAAACTATTTTAACCCTTTTTTACTCTCTATCGGACAGGGTTTAAAAAAAGTACTAAACATCTGTCCGCTTATTTTCATAGCTGTTCAAATCGTTATTTAAGTTTTGTTTCTATACCGGGTACTTTGGGAGATATAACGCTTTCGATTTTGTCTCCTTTTTACCCGTTTAAACCTCTTTAAAAAATTCAAAATTTCCAAAAGACCCTTTCTACTCGATCTATACGGCGATTATTTTAAAGACATGATTTACTTGACCTTAGGCAAAATTTAGTGAATTTTAACACCAAATTTTGATATTTTGAAAAAAGAAAAGAAGCCAAAGGAAAATGTATTTGAATAGAAATCTATTTTCTTGTTTTTTTCTTTCCCTGGGCCTCCTTAATATTATATTATATATGTCACACATACATACACACACACGCCTATACACATACACTTAAATACCCATCGTACACGTCTTTCGATTTAAAATGTCACTTTGCTGCTTTATATTTTCATTTAAGGATTCTTTTCCTTCTCCACTTATCCTTTTTCTCTTATGTTTTGTTGTTGTTTTTGGCTTTATATCATTACGTGTTATTGTTATGCTGGTAAATGACTTAATTAACTTGAAAAGGGGTTTTAGCAAAGAAAAAGTGTGAAGCAGAAAAACTTTTTCCTAAACGCTTTTGTTAAAAAAATGCAAAAAAAAAACACTTGAAGTTAAAAATATTAGAGGAATTAAGTAAGGGATTTAATTGCAAACAGACTCTTGATATTTTTAAAAACAATTTGTTAAAATTTTACCATTTTACAACTGAGCATTTTTAAAGGGATAATAAACAATTCCTTGTTTTAATTTTTCCGTTTTCTTCTCTAAGAAAAAAAAAAAAAAAAAAAAAAAACGAACAATGAATTCGCCCTTAACTTGCGCTAAAAATTCGTTGATATTACAAACGGAGTGACAATCTTAATATGCCCTCATTTGTTTTAATAGGGGGCTTAAAACACTTGCACTGGAACTTCTTTCAAAGTAAGAGGCCATTATTTTGAAAATAACATAGGAATAACAATTTTTTTATTATTCTTTTTGATAAAACATATAAAATCGAACACTGGACTTACCCTTGACTTAAACTGGAACTTCGTCAAAATTGCTATTAAGACCACAATTTTCGAAATTTCAAACTAAATGACAATCGTAATATACTTTCCATTCTTAAAACTAGTAGATACATAAAAAGATATTTTGAATTTCAACATAATTAGGTATGTGATGGAAAACGATCGTTTTCAAATCGATCGATTTCAAAACGAAAATGTCCATCACATACCTGAATGCCTTCTTAAATATTTTCTATGAACTGAAAAGCGATTCAAGTCTCCTTTTAATATAATCTTAAGCAGAAAAATGTTTTTCTTTAATATAATCGTATTTTTTGTCTTATTTTCTTTCAAAATTTAATAATTTTAATTGTTTGTTATTTTGTATATTTGCTTTTACTCCTCGGGCTCCTAAGTAATTTTAATTAAATAAAAATGTAAATATTATGGTTAACCATCCACAAAAAAATTCCAAAAAACAAAAAGAATTAAGTTAAATCTCTAAAAGTAGAAACAACATACGAAAATTATAATAAGATAAAACTTAAATACAAAAACAGCAGAAACAAAATTTGCTTTTAAAATTATTCAGTTCAATCTGCAGTTGTACGAACGTATAAAAATGCGCGATATGTAATGGAAAATAAAACCTTGGCAACACACACACACACAAGAGAAAAAAAAGAAAAAGAAAAATTAATTTCATATATAAACATTATATGAATTTACTTTACGCTCATCTGCATACAAATTCACATATGAATGTATTAATGTGCGAAAAGTTTAAGATACAGCCAAGAAAATTTAAAAAGAGTTTTCTTAATTTTAAATAAATTTTTCTTATAGAAAAGTTTTGAAAAAAAATTTTTATAGAAGAATTTTAAAGAAATTTTTCTTTTAAAAAAAATATTTTTTGAAAAAAATATTTCCTATTGAAATTTTCTTTTATCAATAATTTTCTATAGAATTTTTTTTTTTTATATGAAAAACTGTCCAAAGAAATTTTTTTATATGAAAACTTGATAAAATAAATTTTTAGAGAAAAACTTTTTAGACGAAATTTTCTATAGAAATTTTTTTAGATTAAAATTTTTCTAAAGAAATTATTTAGATGAAAAATTTTCAAAAATAAAACAAAAAAAAAAATTTTCTAAAGAAAAATTTTAATGTCTTTTTCTAGTAGAAGAAAATAAAGGAAATTTTTCTTATATAAAATTTTTCTTATGAAAATTTTCTATAGAAATTTTTTTATATGAAAACTTGATAATATAGATTTTTATACAAAAAACTTTTCAGATGAAATTTTCTATCGAAACTTTTTCTTTTAGAAATTTTTTAGATACATTTTTTTCTAAAGAAATTATTTATATGAAAAATTTTCAAAAATAGAAAAATTTTGAAGAAATTTTTTCTAAAGAAAAATTTTAAAGTATTTTTCTTGTAGAATAAAATAAAATAAAAATTCTTATAGAAAAATCTTTGAATAAAAGAAATTTTTTATAAAAAAATTTTTAAATAAAAATTTTAAATAAAGAAAAATTTTAAACAACATTTTCTAATAAAACAATTTAGAAGAAATCATTTTGATAGAAATAGTTTGAAGATATATTTCTTACAGAAAAATTTAAAACAAAAAACTTTTAAGAATTTTTTTATATAAATTTTTCTTAAAGACAATTGTAAAACAATTTTGAAGAAATTTCTCTTATAAAAAAATTTTAATTAAATTTTTCTTTTAGAAGTATAAAGCAATTTTTCGTAAAAATCTTGAACAAATGCTTTTTGTAAAAAAATTTTAAAGACATTTTTTTAAACAATTTTTCTTTTCATAACATTTTTCTTTTAGAAAAATTTAGATAAAATTTTTAAGAAATTTTTCTCATAGAAAAATTAAAAAAAAAAAATTCTATTTTCTTTTTACTTATAGAAAAATTTTAAAGAAATTTTTCTAAAAATAAAATTTTGAAAAAAATTTTTTATAGAAAAATTGAAAAAAAATTTTCCTTATGGAAAAATTTTAAAGAAATTTTTCTTATAGAAAAATTTTGAAGAAATTTTTCTTGTAAAAAATTTTGATAAAATTTTTCTTGAACACAAATTTTTAAAGAAATTTTTTTAATAAATAATTTTGTTGAAGAAATTTTTCTTATAGAAAAATTTTGAAGAAATTCTTCTTACAGAAAAATTTTAAAGCAATTTTACATATAAAATTTTTTTTTGTAGAAAAATTTTGAAGAAATTTTTTTATAGAAAAATTTTTAAACAAATTTTTCTGATAAAAAATTTTTGAAGAAATTTTTTTAAAGGAAAAATTTTTAATAAAGTTTTCTAATAGAAATATTTAATTTTTTCATATGGAAACATTTTTTAAAAAATGTTTCTAATAGAAAATTTTGAAGATTTTTTTTTATATAAAATTTTAAAGAAATATTTTTATAGAAAAAATTAAAACAAATTTTTATTTTAGAAAAATTTTGAAGAAATTTTTTCTTATAGAAAAATTTTGAAAAAATTTTTCTTTTAAAAAAATTATAATAATTTTTCTAAAAAAACAATATTTTTAGAAAAATTTTGAAGAATTTTTTTAAGATAAATTTTGTAAATTTTGAAGATATTTTTTGATGAAATTCTTCTTATACAAAAATTTAGATGAAATTTTTTGAAATATTGAAGAAATTTTTCTTATAGAAAAATTTTGAAAAATTTTTTTTAATTAAAAAATATATTGAAGAAATTTTTATTATAGAAAAATTTTGAAAAAATTTTTTTAATAAAAAAATATTTAGAAAAAATTTTTTTATGGAAAAAATTTTTGAAGAGATTTTTCTTATAGAAAAATTTTGAAAAATATTTCTTGTAGAAAAATTTTTTTATGGAAAAAATTTCGAAAAGATTTTTCTTATAGAAAAATTTTGAAGAAATTTTTCTTATAGAAAAATTTTGAAAATTTTTTTTTTATGGAAAAATTTTTCTTATAAAAAAATTTTGAAGAAATATTTCTTGTAGAGGAATTTTCAAGAAATATTTTTTGGAGAAACATTTTGAAGAAATTTTTCTTATAAAAAAATTTTTCTAATAGAAAAATTTTGAAGAAATTTTTCTTGTAGAATAATTTTGAAGAAATTTTTCTTATTAAAAAATTTTAAAGAAATTTTTCTTATAGAAAAATTTTAAAGAAATTTTTCTTCTATAAAAATTTTGAAGAAATTTTTCTTATAGAAAAATTTTGAAAATTTTTTTTTTATGGAAAAATTTTTCTTATAAAAAAATTTTGAAGAAATATTTCTTGTAGAAGAATTTTTAAGAAATATTTTTTGGAGAAAAATTTTAAAGAAATTTTTCTTATTGAAAAATTTTAAAAAAATTTTTCTTATAGAAAAATTTTAAAGAAATTTTTCTTATAGAAAAATTTTAAAGAAATTTCTCTTATAGAAAAATTTTTAAGAAATTTTTCTTATAGGAAAATTTAAAAAAAAAATTTTCTTTGAAAAAAATTTATAAGTAAACTTTTGTAAATTTTTTCTAATAGAAAAATTTTGAAGAAATTTTTTTTAAGAATATTTGTAAAAAATTTTCTTAAAAAAAAATAATGAAAAAATTTTTTGTAAAAAAAAATTTAATTTTTCTTATAAAAAAAGTTGATCTAAGTTAAATTTCGAAAAAAGTTTTCTCTTCTTAAAATTTTTTCAAAGTTTTCTTTTCGAAAAACTTTGATCTGAGTTTTCTTAAAGAGAAATTTGGATTATAATTTAAATTTTTTTTTACATGAAAATTATACACATTTCCCTTATAAGAATTTGCTTAAATGTAAAAAATTACATAAGTGCGAATGTGTCAGATGACTGTGACATCTCATGAACACCACTTGTATCACAAACCATCTTTTCTTAAATTATATTTAGTTGTTTTTTAAATTTGTATACCCTTCACCAATAGTTAATAAGGTATTATATGTTTGTCATTCAGTTAGTAATTTTTTCTTTATTTATCTCAGATCATATATAAAATTTGATCAATATTGGGTAAAATCACCTGAGTTATCGCCGACATTTATATCCGGATTCTTAAATTTTGATTGAAAATAAATACATTATAAAAGAAATGGGAAATAAATATATACATATCAGACTTTAATAAATCCTCCCGCTAAGTACTCCATTAAATTAAATTTCATTAAAATCGGTCCATAAAGACCTGAGATACCGCCAACTTAATACAATTAGAAATAACTTCCAAATATTTTTGATGAGAAGCTCTTCTAAATCGGTCCATTTCATAAAGTGATGTACGTGGTTAACCATTAAATTTTGTTAACTATTTAAATAAAACGAAGTGTTTATAACTGACCATAAGCTCTTTCGATTCTAAGCTTTACTATTGTTGAAGGGTATTTAAGATTCGTCATGGCTCACTTAAACTCGTTTATTTTAATTTCTGTAATCATATTTATACTAAAAGATACGACTAAATTCCAGGCAAAAAGAAAACGAACAAACAAAATCACTAAAGAAAAGGCTTATGGAGCATGAATAATTTTCTTAAAATATTAATATTTTTATTTAAGATAAAGCATTTCCGCAAAAGAAAAATATCAAAAGTTTTTTCGTTTCTCTTTCACAAAATATCCCCTAACGTCTTAACGCGCGGAGGAGGTCGCAAACATAAAACGAGAACAAGCAGAAGGATTTCAGATTAAGTAATTCCTAAAATGAAATTTATTTAAACTTTAAAACAATTAAAATTAAAACTTAAAGAAAATATTTTTTTTATAATGTTTGTTACTTTCTCTTGAGCGAAATTTTGAGCTAAATAAGAAAATAAGAAAATCTAGTTCATTCTACCGTTGACATTTTACACGTTACGGCTGATATCAAAGGCCTAAGAGAAACACTTCAAAGGTTCTTAAAGGATGTCTTGAGATTTAATGCATATGTCTCTTATTCCGGAGGATAAATCCTTAAGTAAAGAGTAAAGTATTTAAAGAATTAGAATATTCATGAATTATGCAAAATTAGTTACATCCTCAAAAAATTGTGCTAAAACGAATGGATAAAGGGACTTAAGAAATTTTTTGATACTAAAAAATATTTCTATTGTAATTTTTTGATAATGAAAAATTTTCTAAAAAAAATTTTTGATAATGAAAAATTTTCTAAAGAAAATTTTTGATAATTAAAAATTTTCTAAAGAAAATTTTTGATAATGAAAAATTTTCTAAAGAAAATTTTTGATAATGAAAAATTTTCTAAAGAAAATTTTTGATAATGAAAAATTTTCTAAAGAAAATTTTTGATAATGAAAAATTTTCTAAAGAAAATTTTTGATAATGAAAAATTTTCTAAAGAAAATTTTTGATAATGAAAAATTTTCTAAAGAAAATTTTTGATAATGAAAAATTTTCTAAAGAAAATTTTTGATAATGAAAAATTGTCTTAAGAAAATGTTTGATAATGAAAAATTTTCCACAGAAAATTTTTGATAATGAAAAATTTTCTACAGAAAATTTTTGATAATGAAAAATTTTCTATAGAAAATTTTTGATAATGAAAAATTTTCTATAGAAAATTTTTGATAATGAAAAATTTTCTAAAGAAAATTTTTGATAATGAAAAATTTTCTAAAGAAAATTTTTGATAATGAAAAATTTTCTAAAGAAAATTTTTGATAATGAAAAATTTTCTAAAGAAAATTTTTGATAATGAAAAATTGTCTAAAGAAAATTTTTGATAATGAAAAATTTTCTAAAGAAAATTTTTGATAATGAAAAATTTTTGATAATGAAAAATTTTCTAAAGAAAATTTTTGATAATGAAAAATTTTCTAAAGAAAATTTTTGATAATGAAAAATTTTCTAAAGAAAATTTTTGATAATGAAAAATTTTCTAAAGAAATTTTTTGATAATGAAAAATTTTCTAAAGAAAATTTTTGATAATGAAAAATTTTCTAAAGAAAATTTTTGATAATGAAAAATTTTCTAAAGAAAATTTTTGATAATGAAAAATTTTCTAAAGAAAATTTTTGATAATGAAAAATTGTCTAAAGAAAATTTTTGATAATGAAAAATTTTCTATAGAAAATTTTTGATAATGAAAAATTTTCTACAGAAAATTTTTGATAATGAAAAATTTTCTATAGAAAATTTTTGATAATGAAAAATTTTCTATAGAAAATTTTTGATAATGAAAAATTTTCTAAAGAAAATTTTTGATAATGAAAAATTTTCTAAAGAAAATTTTTGATAATGAAAAATTTTCTAAAGAAAATTTTTGATAATGAAAAATTTTCTAAAGAAAATTTTTGATAATGAAAAATTTTCTAAAGAAAATTTTTGATAATGAAAAATTTTCTAAAGAAAATTTTTGATAATGAAAAATTTTCTAAAGAAAATTTTTGATAATGAAAAATTTTCTAAAGAAAATTTTTGATAATGAAAAATTTTCTAAAGAAAATTTTTGATAATGAAAAATTTTCTAAAGAAAATTTTTGATAATGAAAAATTTTTGATAATGAAAAATTTTCTAAAGAAAATTTTTGATAATGAAAAATTTTCTAAAGAAAATTTTTATAATGAAAAATTTTCTAAAGAAAATTTTTGATAATGAAAAATTTTCTAAAGAAAATTTTTGATAATGAAAAATTTTCTAAAGAAAATTTTTGATAATGAAAAATTTTCTAAAGAAAATTTTTGATAATGAAAAATTTTCTAAAGAAAATTTTTGATAATGAAAAATTTTCTAAAGAAAATTTTTGATAATGAAAAATTTTCTAAAGAAAATTTTTGATAATGAAAAATTTTCTAAAGAAAATTTTTGATAATGAAAAATTGTCTTAAGAAAATGTTTGATAATGAAAAATTTTCTACAGAAAATTTTTGATAATGAAAAATTTTCTACAGAAAATTTTTGATAATGAAAAATTTTCTATAGAAAATTTTTGATAATGAAAAATTTTCTATAGAAAATTTTTGATAATGAAAAATTTTCCACAGAAAATTTTTGATAATGAAAAATTTTCTAAAGAAAATTTTTGATAATGAAAAATTTTCTAAAGAAAATTTTTGATAATGAAAAATTTTCTAAAGAAAATTTTTGATAATGAAAAATTGTCTTAAGAAAATGTTTGATAATGAAAAATTTTCTACAGAAAATTTTTGATAATGAAAAATTTTCTATAGAAAATTTTTGATAATGAAAAATTTTCTAAAGAAAATTTTTGATAATGAAAAATTTTCTAAAGAAAATTTTTGATAATGAAAAATTTTCTAAAGAAAATTTTTGATAATGAAAAATTTTCTAAAGAAAATTTTTGATAATGAAAAATTTTCTAAAGAAAATTTTTGATAATGAAAAATTTTCTAAAGAAAATTTTTGATAATGAAAAATTTTCTAAAGAAAATTTTTGATAATGAAAAACTTTCTAAAGAAAATTTTTGATAATGAAAAATTTTCTAAAGAAAAAAAAATTGATAATGAAAAATTTTCTACCAAACAATTTTATAATGAAAAATTTTCTATAGAAAATTTTTTTAATAAAAAATTTTCCATAGAAATTTTTTTTGATATTAAAAAAATTTCCATAGAAATTTTTTTGAATAGTTTGCTATGAAATTATATTGAAAATGAAAAATTTACCTTAAACATTTTTTTAAAATTAAAAATTTTCTATAGAAATTTTTTGATAATGAAAAATTTTTTATATTGAAAAATTTTCTAAAGAATTTTTTTGATAATGAAAAAATTTCTTCAGAAATTTTTAATAATTAAAAATTTTCTATGAAAAAATTTGTATAGAAATTATTTTATATTGAAAAATTTTTTACAATGAAAAATTTTCTATAGAAATTTTTTCATATTGAAAATTTTTTTTTAGAAATTTTTTTTATATTGAAAAATTTTCTATAGAAACTTTTTCATATTGAAGAATTTTTTATAGAAATTGTTTCTTGTTGAAAAATTTTCTATGGACATTTTTTGATACTGAAAATTTTTCTATAAAATTTTTTTCATATTGAAAAATTTTCTATATACATTTTTTCATATTAAGAAATTTTCTATAGAAATTTTTTCGTGTTGAAAAATTTTCTATAGAAATTTTTTCATTTTGAAAAATTTTCTATAGAAATTTTTTCATTATGAATAATTTTCTATATAAATTTTTTCATTATGAAAAATTTTCGAAAGAATTTTTTTCATTTTGAAAAATTTTCTATTGAAAATTATATGAAAAATTTTCTATAGAAATTTTTTCATTATGAAAAATTTTCTATCGAAAATTTTTCAATAGAAATGTTTTCATTATGAAAAATTTTCTATAGAAATTTTTTCTTTATGAAAAATTTTCTATAGAAATTTTTTCATTCTGAAAAATTTTTTCTATATTTTTTTTATTATAAAAAATTTTTCTATTGAAAAATTTTCTATAGAAATTTTTTCATTATGCAAAATTTTCTATAGAAATTTTTTCATTATGAAAAATTTTCTATAGAAATTTTTTTTATTATGGAAAATTTTCTATAGAAATTTTTTCATTATGAAAAATTTTCTATAGAAATTTTTTCATTATGAAAAATTTTCTATAGAAATTTTTTCATTATGAAAAATTTTCTATAGAAATTTTTTCATTATGAAAAATTTTCTATAGAAATTTTTTCATTATGAAAAATTTTCTATAGAAATTTTTTCATTATGAAAAATTTTCTATAGAAATTTTTTCATTATGAAAAATTTTCTATAGAAATTTTTTCATTATGAAAAATTTTCTATAGAAATTTTTTCATTGTGAAAAATTTTCTATAGAAATTTTTTCATTATGAAAAATTTTCTATAGAAATTTTTTCATTATGAAAAATTTTCTATAGAAATTTTTTTCATTATGAAAAATTTTCTCTAGAAATTTTTTTATTATGAAAAATTTTCTATAGAAATTTTTTCATTATGAAAAATTTTCTATAGAAATTTTTTCATTATGAAAAATTTTCTATAGAAATTTTTTCATTATGAAAAATTTTCTATAGAAATTTTTTCATTATGAAAAATTTTCTATAGAAATTTTTTTATTATGAAAAATTTTCTATAGAAATTTTTTCATTATGAAAAATTTTCTATAGAAATTTTCTATAGAAATTTTTTCATTATGAAAAATTTTCTATAGAAATTTTCTATAGAAATTTTTTCATTGTGAAAAATTTTCTATAGAATTTTTTTCATTATGAAAAATTTTCTATAGAAATTTTTTCATTATGAAAAATTTTCTATAGAAATTTTTTCATTATGAAAAATTTTCTATAGAAATTTTTTCATTATGAAAAATTTTCTATAGAAATTTTTTCATTATGAAAAATTTTCTATAGAAATTTTTTCATTATGAAAAATTTTCTATAGAAATTTTTTCATTATGAAAAATTTTCTATAGAAATTTTTTCATTATGAAAAATTTTCTATAGAAATTTTTTCATTATGAAAAATTTTCATTATGAAAAATTTTTTCATAATGAAAAATTTTCTATAGAAATTTTTTCATTATGAAAAATTTTCTATAGAAATTTTTTCATTATGAAAAATTTTCTATAGAAATTTTTTCATTATGAAAAATTTTCTATAGAAACTTTTTCATTATGAAAAATTTTCTATAAAAATTTTTTCATATTGAAAAAATTTATTTTTTTTTGAGCTTCCTATATAATACCAGGAAATGTCCATCTATGAACTAACTTCGAACGCAAGTGATAGTGCCTCCAGGTATGAACACGAGAATGAGCTGAGAATTACAGTTCCATTTATAGTTTAACATCAACTTTTCCACTCAGATGCAACTTGAAGTTGACTTTAGCACGTAATCTAAATAAAATTCATATGAAAGTTACACGTACAAAAGTATTTGTCTTTGATATCCAACTCTTATGGATGATTCACATTCACATTTACATAAAATAAAATAAAATATACATATAATTCTGCACATAGGGGTTATGTACAATATGTGTTTCGGTATTTTGTCCCTGTTTGAATGTTTATATACTTTTGATGTTATATATGAGTTGGTAATATGGAATATATTTAAAATTAAAATTTTTTACTAACACACAAACATTCTAATACATATGAGAGCTCGTTTAAGGATATTTACATACTCTCAAAAACTCTCTTGCAATCTAAGAAATATTTACATAGATGAGGTTTATTTTATACTGCAGCCAAAGAAATAGTTTTTTTAATAGTTATTTTTTTTTTTGGAATGTTTGTTCTCTTGCCCTGCAAACATTAGGGGTATTCATAATTGGATTGAGTGGGTCTAGAAGGTAGTGCAAAAGATGAAAAAATGTGGCAAAAGCTCTTGACTTAAATTGCAAGATTTGCATTTCTTACAAAAAATATTTTTGCCTTTTTGTGATTACACCAAACATTTGAAACGATTCGCTTTATCGTTATTGTTGTTATTTTTACTTTTTTACTGGCAAGCTTTGTACGGTGCACATTTGTGTATGTATACATACACATATGCAAGCATTTTGGCAAATAGGTCGTGTTCAGTACATACTCGTACATGATATTTCCTTTGCGACACATACATTAACACACTTATATGCAGGCCCCGAGTATCTTACAAGTACTTCCGAGCTACTGGGGAAAAACAGAAGTTAGTTTTGGTATATGAAAAAAAAAGCTTTTTATAATTTTTGTTTTAAAATAATCAAATTTCTTTGTACAGGGTGGCTGATGAAAGCTGCTACCACAAAAAAAATATATATTTTCGTTCCTAAATATTACATTTACAGATTAACCTTTAGATTAAATACAAATCGAGAATGAGGACATTGAAACAAGAATTTGGATTTTTTTAAATTCAATTTTTTCAAAACGTCATGACTGACAAAAATAAATGAATTAATAAAAAACAATTTAATTAAAATAAATTACAAAAACTTTACAAAAAGTTGTTTGAGTTTCTTAACGCAAAAACTCATCAGCCACCCTGTACTTGAGCTAATTATAAATAGAATACAGTAGACTGGAAGTGTAAAAACATAAAATTAAGAAAAAAAAAACATGATCAAAATTAAGATTCCCTTTAAGAGCCAAAAGCTTAAAGTGAATTGGGTTAGAAAAAACAATAAATAAATGAACAAGCTTTGAAGCAATAAAATTTCTATAGAAATTTTTCAATATGTAAAATTTCTTATAGACAATTTTCAAAACAAAAAAATTTCTTTAAAAAATTTTTTAATATGAAAAAACTTCTATAGAAAAGTTTTCAAAATGAAAAAAAATCTATGGAAAATTTTTCAAAATGGAAAAATTTCTTTAAACAATTTTTAAACTGAAAAATTTCTATAGAAATTGTTTCATAATGAAACAATTTCTGTAGAACATTTTTCAAAATGTAAAAACTTCTATAGAAAATAAAAATAAAATAAAAAAATTTCTATAGAAAATTTTTAAATATAAAAAAATTTCTATAACAAATTTTTCAAGTTGAAAAAAATCTATAAAAAATTTTTCATATTATAAAAATTTCTAAAGAAAATTTGATAAAATTTCTATAGAAAATTTTTTAATATAAAAAAAAATTTATATAGAAAATTTTTCAAAATAAAAAAATTTCTATAGAAAATTTTAAAATGAAAAAACTTCTATAAAAAATTTTTCATTTTAAAAAATTTCTGTAGAAAATTTTTCATTATGAAAAAATTTCGATAGAAAATTTTTCATTATGAAAAAATTTCTATAGAAAATTTTTCATTATGAAAAAATTTCTATAGAAAATTTTTCATTATGAAAAAATTTCTATAGAAAATTTTTCATATTTAAAAAATTTCTATGGAAAATTTTTCGAAATAAAAAAATTTTTATAGAAAATTTTTTTAAAATTGAAAAAATTTTCATAGAAAATTTTTCAAAATGCAAAAATTTCTATAGACAATTTTTAAAAATGAAAGAATTTTTATAGAAATTTTTCAAAATAAAAAAATTTCTATAGAAAATTTTTTAAAATGATTTTTTTAAAAATTGTTTATATATGAAAAAATTTGTATAGAAAATTTTTTAATACGAAAAAATTTTTCAATATCGAAAAAATTTCTATAGAAAATTTTTTTATAACATTTTCTATAGAAATTTTTCAATATCCAAAAAATTTCTATGGAAAATATTTCAATATGAAAAAATTTCTATAGAAAAATTTTCATATTGAAAAAGTAATCCTTTGATATCAAAAAATATTCTATATTAAATTTTTCCTTATAAAAAAATTTCTGTAGAAAATTTTTCATATTGAAAAAATTTTTTATATGAAATTTCTATTTGAAATATATATTTTTCACATTAAATTTATATAGAAAATTTTTTATATTGAAAAATTTTCTATAGAAAGTTGCTATAGAAGATTTTTTATATTGAAAAATTTTCTATATAAAATTTTTCATTATGAAAAAATTTCTATAGAAAATTTTTCATTATGAAAAAATTTCTATAGAAAATTTTTCATTATGAAAAAATTTCTATAGGAAATTTTTCATTATGAAAAAATTTCTATAGGAAATTTTTCATTATGAAAAAATTTCTATAGAAAATTTTTCATTATGAAAAAATTTCTATAAAGAATTTTTCATTATGAAAAAATTTCTATAGAAAATTTTTCATTATGAAAAAATTTCTATAGAAAATTTTTCATTATGAAAAAATTTCTATAGAAAATTTTTCATTATGAAAAAATTTCTATAGAAAATTTTTCATTATAAAAAAATTTCTATAGAAAATTTTTGATTATGAAAAAATTTCTATAGAAAATTTTTCATTATGAAAAAATTTCTATAAAAAATTTTTCATTATGAAAAAATTTCTATAAAAAATTTTTCATTATGAATAAATTTCTATAGAAAATTTTTCATTATGAAAAAATTTCTATAGAAAATTTTTCATTATGAAAAAATTTCTATAGAAAATTTTTCATTATGAAAAAATTTCTATAGAAAATTTTTCATTATGAAAAAATTTCTATAGAAAATTTTTCATTATGAAAAAATTTCTATAGGAAATTTTTCATTATGAAAAAATTTCTATAGGAAATTTTTCATTATGAAAAAATTTCTATAGAAAATTTTTCATTATGAAAAAATTTCTATAAAGAATTTTTCATTATGAAAAAATTTCTATAGAAAATTTTTCATTATGAAAAAATTTCTATAGAAAATTTTTCATTATGAAAAAATTTCTATAGAAAATTTTTCATTATGAAAAAATTTCTATAGAAAATTTTTCATTATAAAAAAATTTCTATAGAAAATTTTTGATTATGAAAAAATTTCTATAGAAAATTTTTCATTATGAAAAAATTTCTATAAAAAATTTTTCATTATGAAAAAATTTCTATAAAAAATTTTTCATTATGAATAAATTTCTATAGAAAATTTTTCATTATGAAAAAATTTCTATAGAAAATTTTTCATTATGAAAAAATTTCTATAGAAAATTTTTCATTATGAAAAAATTTCTATAGAAAATTTTTCATTATGAAAAAATTTCTATAGAAAATTTTTCATTATGAAAAAATTTCTATAGAAAATTTTTCATTATGAAAAAATTTCTATAGAAAATTTTTCATTATGAAAAAATTTCTATAGAAAATTTTTCATTATGAAAAAATTTCTATAGAAAATTTTTCATTATGAAAAAATTTCTATAGAAAATTTTTCATTATGAAAAAATTTCTATAGAAAATTTTTCATTATGAAAAAATTTCTATAGAAAATTTTTCATTATGAAAAAATTTCTATAGAAAATTTTTCATTATGAAAAAATTTCTATAGAAAATTTTTCATTATGAAAAAATTTCTATAGAAAATTTTTCATTATGAAAAAATTTCTATAGAAAAATTTTCTATAGAAATTTTTTCATAATGAAAAATTTTCTATAGAAATTTTTTCATAATGAAAAATTTTCTATAGAAATTTTTTCATAATGAAAAATTTTCTATAGAAATTTTTTCATAATGAAAAATTTTCTATAGAAATTTTTTCATAATGAAAAATTTTCTATAGAAATTTTTTCATAATGAAAAATTTTCTATAGAAAATTTTTCATTATGAAAAAATTTCTATAGAAAATTTTTCATTATGAAAAAATTTCTATAGAAAATTTTTCATTATGAAAAAATTTCTATAGAAAATTTTTCATTATGAAAAAATTTCTATAGAAAATTTTTCATTATGAAAAAATTTCTATAGAAAATTTTTCATTATGAAAAAATTTCTATAGAAAATTTTTCATTATGAAAAAATTTCTATAGAAAATTTTTCATTATGAAAAAATTTCTTTAGAAAATTTTTCATTATGAAAAAATTTCTATAGAAAATTTTTCATTATGAAAAAATTTCAATAGAAAATTTTTCATTTTCATTTGAAATATTTTCTATAGAAATTTTTCCTTAGTAAAAAAATTTTTGTATATCATTTTTCAAAATTAAAATAATAAATTTTCAATGCTCACATAAGCCTTTAAACATAAATAACTGCAAGTAGATATCTTTTTAAATCTAAAATAAAAATTTTATGAACAAAAGAAAATAAAATTCATGCTTAAGGACATGCTCCTTTTTTCAATTCTTCTTACTTCTTGCAAAACATAAAATATCCTTGGCACACATCCTTAAGGATGTGTTGCTGTTTTCTACTCAAATACAACAAACATTTTACTGTCGCGTTCAATTGTTAACAAAAAAAATGAACATGCATGTTTTGGTGTAACATTTCAAATGTTTCGAAATACTCCCAAACGCAAACGTTTATTTACATATACACTGAGAGAATTCAGTGTAAAATATATAAAAAAAAATATTTGATATATTATTTATATAAAAAATGTGAAGTAAATTTTGCAGAGGCCATCATCGGATGAAACCCTTTTCAGTTACTCAGATTAAACCTATTCACCTACTTTATCGACCTAACATATAAAAAAAATTTCTTATAAAAATATTTCTCTAAAGAAACATTTTCGATACAAATAATTTTCTTTGAGTAAATTTCTGTAGAAAATTTTTTGATCAAAATTTTTCGACTCAAACTCACGACCATCATAAAATTTATCTTTTGGAAAATTTTCGACAAAAAAAAAAAAAAATGATTTTACAAAAAATTAAAATTTTTCTTTGGAATTTTTTTAAGGAAAGTTAAACAGACATTTTTTCCTTTTCAAAACGTCAGAACTACACATGTTCACATTAAAAAAATTTACTTTTTTTTGTTAAAAGTGTCCAACTCTATCTACGAATTTGGTTGTTCTCGTCTCTTTGTGAATACAATGGTTATAAGCAATATAAAAATATAATTTATCTCTGTGTATTTACTTTGGCATTTCTTTTTTTTTTGCATTACTAAACATTTTTTATTTAAATATTTATATGTAGAAATTCTTGCTTCTTTATCCTTTTTTTACCCTTGAGCTTTGCAGGAGTCTTCTACAAGTGGGGATATACTGTCACCTTTAATTCAAAAGGGCATAAGTACACTTTTTGGATTTTTTGCATGAGATACAAAAAACATTGCATTTTTTAAAAAGATTCTTCTAAAATAGAAATACTTAAGAAATTGCAATTAGGACTTTAAAACCGACAAGAACTCATGCCAACTTTATGTTTAGCAGATGAAATGGTTATTAGAATAATATAATACATGATTTCGGCACTAAATTCTGATAACTGTTTATGAACGTTGCACCAAAAAGAAGAACTTTTGCATCCTTCGTTTAGTCATGGTACATCAAATAATAATTTAAAAGTTAATTTGAAGTTAGTAAGTATCGTATAGTTGAATTTTTCACGCTTTAGGCTTACACTACGTATAATTGATATTTGGTATTTGTTTAACATTATATATTAAGTATACGCAACCAACCTTTCTGAAATAAATGAAATTAAGGACCAATAAAACTGCATAAATTGACCTCACGGATTCCTTTGAGATGTAGTACAACAGAGAGTCGAATTGACGACTTATTAAGCAAAAATGTTGCAAAGAATTTGATGTTTGATTTAAAAAATCATGAAGCGTTTAGTTTAGATATTGACGAGTCTACTGAAATTCAGAATTTTCAATTAAAAACAAAATTTTGTTTAAAAAAATTTTTGGATAATAATTTAAAATACAAAAATGTCAATTGTATTATTGACATTTTTTAAAAAATGATTTTTTGGTAGTATATCGTCAGCTGAAGTAGAAAACAAGTAAGAAAGCGCTATAGTCCGTCAAGCCGACCATACGATACCCTTCACCACTAAGGTCAAAGGTGTTATTTTTCCTGTATAAAGACAAATATTTGCTAAATTTTGCCATCATACAAACATTTTCTCAAAACTTATATATTCAACCTGTTTCCGTCATTTGGACTTATATGAGAGCTAGGGTCAAATGTGGACCGATTATCTCGAAATTTGGCAAATTGATTACAGTTGTTACAAAAATTATGTATGCAAAAAATAAACTCAAAATTTTCATTATCTTTAGTGATTTTTTGTCTCATTTAGTGCGTTTTTAAAGAAGAGTTTGTATGGGAGCTATGGTCAAATGTGGACCGATTTCAACGAAATTTGGTACAGTGATTTAAGTTTATATAAGCAGTATTTGTTTTAAATTTCATGAAAAAATATTGATATTTGTGGCCAATATAGCAATTCCGGGAAGTGGGACCTATGGGAGGTACCATAAATAATGGACCGATTTTGACGAATTTCAATAGCCATGGTCCCATTATCAAAAAAATGATTAGTGCCAAATTTCCTCAAATTATCTTTAGAACTGCGACCTGTAGTTTGATTACAAGGTTTACATAAGGGTCCAGCCAGCCAGACGGACGGACGGACGGACATCGCTAAATCGACTCAGAAAGTGATTCTAAGCCTATTGGTGTACTAAAATGTGGGTCTAAGACAAATATTTGTATGCGTTACAAACATCAGCACAAACTTATAATACCCTATGGTGGTGAAGGGTATAAATACATAATACTTAAAAAATTATAAAACCAATTTTTTATAGGAAACAATTTTTATAGAAAATTTTCCAAAAATTTCTTATTTTTACAGAAAATGTTTCAAAAACTTCTAATTATAATAAGAAACTTTTAAAAAATATTTTTATTTTAAAAATAATTTTTTTTACAAATTTCTTAATTTTACAGGAATTTTTTAAAAAATTATTAATTTCATAAAAAAAATTTTCAAACATTTATTATTTTTATAGGAAATTTTTTAAAAATTTCTTATTTTTATAGGAAATTTTTCAAAAATTTCTTATTTTTATAGGAAATTTTTCAAAAAATTACTTATTTTTATAGGAAACTTTTCAAAAATTTCTTATTTTTATAGGAAATTTTTCAAAAATTTCTTATTTTTATAGGAAATTTTTCAAAAATTTCTTATTTTTAAAGGAAATTTTTCAAAAATTTTCTAATTTTTATAGGAAATTTTTCAAAAATTTCTTATTTTTATAGGAAATTTTTCAAAAATTTCTTATTTTTATAGAAAATTTTTCAAAAATTTCTTATTTTTATAGGAAATTTTTCAAAAATTTCTTATTTTTATAGGAAAATTTTCAAAAATTTATTATTTTTATAGGAAATTTTTCAAAAATTTCTTAATTTTATAGGAAATTTTACAAAAATTTCTTATTTTTAAAGGAAATTTTTAAAAAAATTTCTTATTTTAAAAGGAAATTTTTCAAAAAATTTCTTATTTTTAAAGGAAATTTTTCAAAAATTTCTTAATTTTATAGGAAATTTTACAAAAATTTCTTATTTTTAAAGGAAATTTTTAAAAAAATTTCTTATTTTAAAAGGAAATTTTTCAAAAAATTTCTTATTTTTAAAGGAAATTTTTCAAAAAATTTTCAAAAATTTTCTTATTTCATATCATTTTTTTTAATTTCTTATTTTTACAGAAACTTTATCAAAAATTTCTTATTTTTATAGGAAATTTTTAAAAAATTTCTTATTTTTATAGGAAATTTTTCAAAAATTTCTTATTTTTATAGAAAATTTTTCAAAAATTTCTTATTTCTATAAGAAATTTTTCAAAAATTTCTTATTTTTATAGGAAATTTTTGAAAAATTTCTTATTTTTATAGGAAATTTTTCAAAAATTTCTTATTTTTATGGAAATTTTTCAAAAGTTTCTTATTTTAATGGCCAATTTTTTTAAAATTTCTTAATTTTTTTTTTAGGAATTTTTTCAAAATTTTCTTAGTTTTATAGGAAATTTTCCAAAAATTTCTTATTTTTATAGAATTTTTTTCAAAAATTTCTTATTTAAATAGGAAATTTTTTAAAAATTTCTTATTTTTATAGAAAATTTTCTTTTTTTATAGCATTTTTTTAAATTTCTTATTTTTATAGGAAATTTTTCAAAAATGTTCTTATTTTTAAAGGAAATTTTTCAAAAATTTTCTTATTTTTATAGGAATTTTTGTAAAACATTCTTATTTTTATAGGTTATTTTTAAATAATTTCTTTACTAATTTTTTAGGAAATTTTCTTATTTTTATAGCATTTTTTTTTAATTTTATAGGAATTTTTTCTAAATTTTATTATTTTGATGCTAAATTTTTCAAAAATTTTGTAATTTTATAGGAAATTTTTTAAAAGAAAATTTTTCAAAAATTTCTTACTTTTTAGATTTTTTTTAAATTTTTTATTACTTACTTTTTTACTATCTTTATAGGAAATTTTGTGAAATTTTTATAAAAGTCTTCTAAACATTTTTTATTTGTATAGAAAATTTTTCAAAAATTTCTTAATTTTATAGGAAATTTTTAAAAATTTCATATTTTTGTAGGAAATTTGTTAAAAATTTTTTATTTTGATAGGAAATTCTTTAGAAATTTTTTATTTTTATAGGAAATTTTTCAAAAATGTTTTATTTTTTAGGATATTTTTCAAGAATTTCTTATTTTTATAGGAAATTTTTCAAAAATTTCTTGTTTTTATAGGAAATTTTTTTAAAAAATTGATAGGATTTTTTTTTTTAGGAAATTTTTTCAAGTATTTCTCAGTTTTATAGGAATTTTTCGTATTTTTAGTGAAATTTTTTTTTAATTTCTTATTTTTATGGAAAATTTTTTAAAAATTTCATATTTTTATAAGGAATTTTTCAAAACTTTACTATTTTGATAGGTAGTTTGCTCAAAACTTAGTCCTCAAGAGAGTTTTTCAAAAAGTAATAAAAAAAAGTATTTTAACCTGTTTTTACCCAATATTGGAATAAATAAATTTTTATCAACAAATACTTATTCTTCCCTTTTTCAGTTCAGCTGAAGATACACAACAAAAAGGAATAAGTTATATTTGAAAAATATGGCAATAGTTTTTTTCTAATTGTGTTTCAAATAATTATTTAAATCTTTTTCCCAAATATAAAATTTTGTTTTTAAATGAAATATAAGAAAACCTTAATATTTTTAGCTATTGTTATAACAATAGTTATAAAACCGTCGTTCGGTGGTAAGTTTAATAGTTATTGTTCACTTATAATTTGAAATATAATTAGTTAATAATAATTCCATTTAATTGAATATTCTTACAAAGGTATTAGTTGCATGGTTTGCGATGTTGCAGACATTGACTGTCTGAGTATTAGTAGTTCATTTGTTGCAAAATATAGATCTAACTGCGAATCTGAAAAATTTTGTTCGAATGTTTTAGGACAGTACGGAGACTATTCTAATGCTTATGGTAATGTATATACAATTACTTTAGTTTACCTTTTTAAATTTTATTCAGTCTTTAATATTCTATTAAAAGTACAAATTTTTTATTTCTTAGACCCCAAATACTCGATTAAACGCTCATGCGGTAATAATTCGTTGTGCGGTACATATGAAGCTGTTTGTTGTTGGTGTAATTACACCGATTGCAACTTAGATCGATTTTGTGGAAAAACCGACATTATTTCAGGTCCCGCAGTGACAATATTAAAATTCAATTATTTTTATTTACTGGTTTTAAGTGTTTATATGTTTTGAATTAAAAAAAAAAGTTTTAATAAATCTTCTTTTCATTAAATATTTTTTAAAAAATTTCATATTTTTATAGGAAACTTTTCAAAATTTTTAAAGAATTTTTTTCAAAAATTTCTTAATTTTATGGAAAATTTTTCAAAAATTTCTTATTTTTTTTTGAAATTTTTTTCCAAAATTTTTTATTTTTATAGGAAATTTTTTTATTTTTATTGCACATTTTTCACAAATTTCTTATTTTTATAGGAATTTTTTTCAAAATTTATTGTTTTTTATACGAAATTTGCAAAAATTTCTTTTTTTTAAGGGAAATTTTTAAAAAAATTCACATTTTTGTAGGAAATTTTTGAATTTTTTTTTTATAGGAAATTTTTTATTTTTGTAGCAAATTTTTCCCAAATTCCTTATTTTTATAGGAAATTTTCCAAAAATTTATTATTTTAATGAAATTTTTTTTCTAGAATTATTTAGATGAAATTTTTCCAATAGAAAAATTTTGATGAAATTTTTTTCAATAGAAAAATTTTGATGAAATTTTTCCAATAGAAAAATTTTGATTAAATTTTTCGTATAGAAAAATTTTGATGAAATATGTCATACAGAAAAAGTGTTGATAGAATTTTTTTTACAGAAAAATTTTGAAGAAATTGTTCTTATAGAAAAATTTTGATGAACTTTTTCTTATACAAAAATTTTAATGAAATTTTTCTTGTGACAAAATTTTTTTTACAAAAAAAAGTGTTGATGGAATTTTTCTTACAGAAAAATTTTGATGGAATTTTCCTTTAAAAAAAAACTTGATGAAATTGTTCTTCTAGAAAAATTTTGTTTAAATTTTTTTTATAGAAAAATTTTGACGAAAATTTTTTTTATAGAAAAATTTTGACAAATTTTTTTTTTATAGAAAAATTTTGACAAAATTTTTTTTTATAGAACAATTTTGATGAAATTTAAAAAAAAAAAATTGATGAAATTTTTGATAAAATTTTTCTGATAGAAAAATTTTAATTTCATTTTTCGTATAGAAAAATTTTGATGAAATTTTTCATACAGAACAAATGTTGGTAGAATTTTTCTAACAGAAAAATTTTGATGAAATTGTTCTTATAGAAAAATTTTGATGAAATTTTTCTTATACACAAATTTTAGTGAATTTTTTTTTATAGAAAATATTGATAAAATTTTTCTTATACAAAAATTTTTATGAAATTTTTCTTATAGAAAAATGTTGATGAATTATTTCTTATAGAAAAAATTTAATGAAATTTTTCTTATAGAACAATTTTGATGAAATTTCTATAATAAAAAGATTTTGATGAAATTTCTCTTATAGAAAAATTTCTATGAAATTTTTGTTATAGAAAAATTTTATTGAAATTTTTCTTATATTAAAATTTTGTTGCAATTTTTCTATATAAATATTTTCTATAATTTGTTATTTTTTCAGGAAATTTTGGAAAATTTTTTATTTTTAGAGGAAATGTTAAAAATTTCTAATTTTTATAGACTTTTTTTTTTAAATTTTAGAAAATTTCTTATTTTTAAAGGAAATGTAAAAAATTTTTAGTTTTTACAGACTTAGTTTTTTTAATTTCTATTTTTAAACGAAATTTTACAAAAATTTATTATTTTTATACGAAATATTTTAAAAAATTTTTTCAAAAATGTTTTATTTTTATTTGAAATTTTTCAAAAATTTCTTATTTTTATAGAAAATTTCTTATTTTTATACCAAAATTTTTTTATAAAATTTCTTATTTTTATAGGAATTTTTTCAAAATTTCCTATTTTTATAAGAAAATTTTTTAAAAATTATTTTTATAGGAAGTTTTTCAAAAGTTTTTTATTTTTATAGGAAATTTTTCTTATTTTTATATGAAATATTTAAAAAATTTCTTATTTTTATAGGAAATTTTTCAAAAATTTCTTATTTTTATTGGAAATTTTTCAAAAATTTCTTTTTTTTATAGGAAATTTTTCAAAAATTTCTTATTTTTATAGGAAATTTTTCAAAAATTTCTTATTTTTATAGGAAATTTTTCAAAAATTTCTTATTTTTATAGGAAATTTTTCAAAAATTTTTTATTTTTATAGGAAATTATTTAAAAATTTCTTATTTTTTTAGGAAATTTTTCAAAAATTTCTTATTTTTATAGGGAATTTTTCAAAAATTTATATTTTTATAGGAAATTTTTCAAAAATTTCTTATTTTTATAAGAAATTTTTCAAAAATTTCTTATTTTTATAAGAAATTTTTCAAAAATTTCTTATTTTTATAAGAAATTTTTCAAAAATTTCCTATTTTTATAAGAAATTTTTCAAAAATTTCTTATTTTTATAAGAAATTTTTCAAAAATTTCTTATTTTTATAAGAAATTTTTCAAAAATTTCTTATTTTTATAAGAAATTTTTCAAAAATTTCTTATTTTTATAAGAAATTTTTCAAAAATTTCTTATTTATAAAAGAATTTTTCAAAAATTTCTTATTTTTGTAGGAAATTTTTCAAAAATTTCTTATTTTTGTAGGAAACCTTTTTAAAATTTCTTAATTTTTTAGCAATTTTTTTTTTAATTCTCATTTCAAAAATTTCTTATTTTTATAGGAAATATTTCAAAAATTTCTTATTTTTATAGAAAATATTTCAAAAATTTCTTATTTTTATAGGAAATTTTTCAAAAGTTTTTAGTTTTATAGGAAATTTTTCAAAAATTTCTTATTTTTATAGGAAATTTTTCAAAAATTTCTTATTTTTATAGGAAACTTTTCAAAAATTTCTTATTTTTATAGGAAATTTTTCAAAAATTTCTTATTTTTATAGGAAATTTTTCAAAAATTTCTTATTTTTATAGGAAATTTTTCAAAAATTTCTTATTTTTATAGGAAAATTTTTCAAAAATTTCTAATTTTTATAGGAAAATTTTCAAAAATTTCTTATTTGTATAAGAAATTTTTCAAAAATTTCTTATTTTTATAGAAAATTTTTTAAAATTTTTTTTATTTTTATAGGAAAGTTTTCAAAAATTTCTTATTTTTATAGGAAATTTTTCAAAAATTTCTTATTTTTATAGGAAATTTTTCAAAAATTTCTTATTTTTATAGGGAATTTTTCAAAAATTTATATTTTTATAGGAGATTTTTCAAAAATTTATAATTTTTATAGGAAATTTTTCAAAAATTTCCTATTTTTATAGAAAATTTTTTAATTTTTTTTTATTTTTATAGGAAATATTTCAAAAATTTCTTATTTTTTTAGAAAATATTTAAAAAATTTCTAATTTTTATAGGAAATTTTTCAAAAATTTCTTATTTTTATTGGAAATTTTTCAAAAATTTCTTATTTTTATAGGAAATTTTTCAAAAATTTCTTATTTTTATAGGAAATTTTTCAAAAATTTCTTATTTTTATAGGAATTTTTTCATAAATTTCTTATTTTTATAGGAAATTTTTCAAAAATTTCTTATTTTTATAGGAAATTTTTCAAAAAATTCTTATTTTTATAGGAAATTTTTGAAAAATTTCTTATTTTTATAGGAAATTTTTGAAAAATTTCTTATTTTTATAGGAAATTTTTCAAAAATTTCTTATTTTTATAGGGAATTTTTCAAAAATTTCTTATTTTTATAGGAAATTTTTCAAAATTTGTCATTTTTATAAAAGTTTTTTTAAAAACTTCTTATTTTTTTAGGGATATTTTATAAAAATTTGTTTAATTTTTACTGGAAACTCGATTTTAATGTGAAGATGCTTGGTATTTTTCCTGCCACTCATCCATTTTTGTTGCTTTAATTTTTACAATTTTACTGTCTTTCAATTTATTCATTGGTTTTGGTATTCTTGGATTTTTTTTGATTGCACATCTTTTTCGTATTCATTTAGGTCCTGGTAGTTAGTTGCCTAGGATATTTGTTCATTTCAAAGTTTCCTGCTATTTCTTCATTTGTTGTTGTTTTTTTTTGGTGTGGTTCACACTCTTATTAGCAATTGAGTACGAGTAAATAGAATGTTAAGTTTGCTATTTTTTGTTGATGCTTCTAATGTTGTTGTTGTTTATATCTTTATAATGTTGCTGCTGGGAATGATGTTGTTGCTTGTAACCACCTGCTGGTGGTTCCTGGACAGAACATAATGACGTTGTCATCTCTCTTACTTTATTATGCTAAATACACATATACATATACTCATGCTCATTCATATGAATGAGGAAAGTATAAAGGGAGGAACTGATGGTGGGTATGGACGGGCTGATAGATGTATAGAGCGAGTGGTAGATGATGTAGGATGAGGTTATTTGATGAGACATAGTCGAGCTTGTATGTTAAATATTTCATACACTCTATCTATAAAGAAAATATTAAGAATTACGAGTAATAGACACAAGTTCTTGTTGTAAATTAAGGCTTTGAAACCCTTATATTAAATTTAAGAGTCTTTAAAACTTTATTATAGTTTAAAAAAATATACATACATTGCAATTAACTTAAATGTACCCACACAAACGCCTTACTAACATGACTTTATTAGGAAATTGGCAGGAGCAAATTTGTAAATTTTTATAGGAGATAATAAGTGATGCTGATAATTAACTTCTTAAAAGAAAATAATAGAATCATAACTTTCCTCGTTGTCTTTTCTTCCGAATGAGAAACATTTAAATTTTTTTATAGAAAAATTTTAAAGAAATCTTTGAAAAATTTCCTATTAAAATAAGAACGTTTTTTAAAAATTTCTTATAAAAATAAGAAATTTTTGAAAAAATTCCTATAAAAATAAGAAATTTTTGAAAAATATCCTATAAAAATAAGAAATAATTGAAAAATTTCCTTTAAAAATAAGAAATTTTTGAAAAATATCCTATAAAAATAAGAAATTTTTGAAAAATATCCTATAAAAATAAGAAATTTTTGAAAAATATCCTATCAAAATAAGAAATTTTTGAAAAATTTCCTATAAAAATAAAAAATTTTTGAAAAATTTCCTATAAAAATAAGAAATTTTTGAAAAGATTCCTATAAAAATAAGAAATTTTTGAAAAATTGCCTGTAAAAATAAGAAATTTTTGAAAAATTTCCTATAAAAATAAGAAATTTTTGAAAAATTTCCTATAAAAATAAGAAATTTTTGAAAAATTTCCTATAAAAATAAGAAATTTTTGAAAAATTTTCTATAAAAATAAAACATTTTTGAAAAGTTTTCTATAAAATTAAAAAATTTCTGAAAGAAAAAATTTTGATGAAATTTTTCTTGAAAAAAATTTGATGAAATTTTTTTTTATCGAAAAATTTTGATTAAATTTTTCTTGAAAAATTTTGATGAATTTTTTCTTAAGAAAAATTTTGATGACATTTATTATAGAAAAATTTTGATGAAATTTTTCTTATAGAAAAATGTTGATGAAATTTTTCCTAAAGAAAAATTTTGATGAAATTTTTCATACAGAAATATTTTGTTGAAATTATTCATATAGAAAAATTTTGATGAAATTTTTCTTATAGAAAAATTTTGATGAAATTTATCTTATAGAAAAATTTTGATGAAATTTTTCTTATAGAAAAATTTTGATGAAATTTTTCTTATAGAAAAATTTTTATGAAATTTTTCTTATAGAAAAATTTTGATGAAATTTTTCTTATAGAAAAATTTTGATGAAGTTTTTCTTATAGAAAAATTTTGATGAAATTTTTCTTATAGAAAAATTTTTATGAAATTTTTCTTATAGAAAAATTTTGATGAAATTTTTCTTATAGAAAAATTTTTATGAAATTTTTTTTATAGAAAAATTTTGAAAAAAATTTGATGAAATTTTTTTTTATCGAAAAATTTTGATTAAATTTTTCTTGAAAAATTTTGATGAATTTTTTCTTAAGAAAAATTTTGATGACATTTATTATAGAAAAATTTTGATGAAATTTTTCTTATAGAAAAATGTTGATGAAATTTTTCCTAAAGAAAAATTTTGATGAAATTTTTCATACAGAAATATTTTGTTGAAATTATTCATATAGAAAAATTTTGATGAAATTTTTCTTATAGAAAAATTTTGATGAAATTTATCTTATAGAAAAATTTTGATGAAATTTTTCTTATAGAAAAATTTTGATGAAATTTTTCTTATAGAAAAATTTTGATGAAATTTTTCTTATAGAAAAATTTTGATGAAGTTTTTCTTATAGAAAAATTTTGATGAAATTTTTCTTATAGAAAAATTTTTATGAAATTTTTCTTATAGAAAAATTTTGATGAAATTTTTCTTATAGAAAAATTTTTATGAAATTTTTTTTATAGAAAAATTTTGATGAAGTTTTTCTTATAGAAAAATTTTGATGAAATTTTTCTTATAGAAAAATTTTGATGAAATTTTTCTTATAGAAAAATTTTGATGAAATTTTTCTTATAGAAAAATTTTTATGAAATTTTTCTTATAGAAAAATTTTGATGAAATTTTTCTTATAGAAAAATTTTTATGAAATTTTTCTTATAGAAAAATTTTGATGAAATTTTTCTTATAGAAAAATTTTGATGAAGTTTTTCTTATAGAAAAATTTTGATGAAATTTTTCTTATAGAAAAAATTTGATGAAATTTTTCTTATAGAAAAATTTTGATGAAATTTTTCTTATAGAAAAATTTTGATGAAATTTTTCTTATAGAAAAATTTTGATGAAATTTTTCTTATAGAAAAATTTTGATGAAATTTTTCTTATAGAAAAATTTTGATGAAATTTTTCTTATATAAAAATTTTGATGAAATTTTTCTTATAGAAAAATTTTGATGAAATTTTTCTTATAGAAAAATTTTGATGAAATTTTTCATATAGAAAAATTTTGATGAAATTTTTCTTATAGAAAAATTTTGATGAAATTTTTCTTATAGAAAAATTTTGATGAAATTTTTCTTATAGAAAAATTTTGATGAAATTTTTCTTATAGAAAAATTTTGATGAAATTTTTCTTATAGAAAAATTTTGATGAAATTTTTCTTATAGAAAAATTTTGATGAAGTTTTTCTTATAGAAAAATTTTGATGAAATTTTTCTTATAGAAAAATTTTGATGAAATTTTTCTTATAGAAAAATTTTGATGAAATTTTTCTTATAGAAAAATTTTGATGAAATTTTTCTTATAGAAAAATTTTGATGAAATTTTTCTTATAGAAAAATTTTGATGAAATTTTTCTTATAGAAAAATTTTGATGAAATTTTTCTTATAGAAAAATTTTGATGAAATTTTTCTTATAGAAAAATTTTGATGAAATTTTTCTTATAGAAAAATTTTGATGAAATTTTTCTTATAGAAAAATTTTGATGAAATTTTTCTTATAGAAAAATTTTGATGAAATTTTTCTTATAGAAAAATTTTGATGAAATTTTTCTTATAGAAAAATTTTGATGAAATTTTTCCTACGGAAAAATTTTGATGAAATTTTTCCTACGGAAAAATTTTGATGAAATTTTTCTTATAGAAAAATTTTGATGAAATTTGTCTTATGGAAAAATGTTGATAAAATTTTTCATATAGAAAAATTTTGATGAAATTTTTCTTATAGAAAAATTTTGATGAAGTTTTTC
Organism: Stomorhina lunata; assembly: GCA_933228675.1. Lineage (NCBI taxonomy): Eukaryota > Metazoa > Arthropoda > Insecta > Diptera > Rhiniidae > Stomorhina > Stomorhina lunata. The sequence goes on along the minus strand of OW121741.1, from coordinate 135,738,419 downwards.
TTATAGAAAAATTTAGATGAAATTTTTCTTATAGAAAAATTTTGATGAAATTTTTCTTAAAAAAAAATTTTGATGAAATTTTTCTTATAGAAAAATTTTGATGAAATTTTTCTTATAGAAAAATTTTGATGAAATTTTTCTTATAGAAAAATTTTGATTAAATTTTTCTTATAAAAAAATTTTGATGAAATTTTTCTTATAAAAAAATTTTGATGAAATTTTTCTTATAGAAAAATTTTGATGAAATTTTTCTTATAGAAAAATTTTGATGAAATTTTTCTTATAGAAAAATTTTGATGAAATTTGTCTTATGGAAAAATGTTGATAAAATTTTTCATATAGAAAAATTTTGATGAAATTTTTCTTATAGAAAAATTTTGATGAAATTTTTCTTATAGAAAAATTTTGATGAAATTTTTCTTATAGAAAAATTTTGATGAAATTTTTCTTATAGAAAAATTTTGATGAAATTTTTCTTAAAAAAAAATTTTGATGAAATTTTTCTTATAGAGAAATTTTGATGAAATTTTTCTTATAGAAAAATTTTGATGACTGACTTAAAATGATGTGATTACGATATATACAAGTTTCACTCTTTCAGAAACAAGATTCATTTTCTCTATGATTTATATGTTTTATCATTTATTTATTTATTCATGCAACACATGTATATAATTACGTATGTATCGGGTGGGTTGAAGGGGTCTTTTTGGTAACAACTTGTCATTATGGAAATTTTTCGAGAATGTTGTTCTGGAAAAACGGAACTGAAATGTCAAAATATTATTATTTGGCTTGACGTTTTTGTAATTTGATATTTGAACGTGACTTTTCAATTCTTTCCGTTCTCTTAAATGGATAGACTGCATCAGTCACTATATATTTCTATATGTGTATGCACTTCTGTTTAAACTCATACACACAAACACCACTAAAATTTTGATTATGAAAATTTTTTTGGAGTTTTTAACTTTTTATAAATACTGCATACCAAAGGACCTCATTCGCTTCTTGACGCTTAACTTAAATATGTTTTTGTAGAGTGTAGCGTATGTTTGAATACTCGTAACAAGAATAAATAAATTTGTTTATTTATACATTCATTACATTATTTTTGGTAACAATGAATGACAAGTTTTTTTTTTTCATTTGTCAGAATCCAACTAATGAGAAATGAACAATTGAAAGGATATCCTTCAGTATTCATTAGACATTGTTTTCATAATTCCAAAAAAAAGTATAATTAATTTGTTTCTGTGTAAATAAATAAAAAGCTAAAAAAAATAAATGAGAAATTTTTTGATTAAATTTTCTTAAGAGATAAATTTTGAAAAATTTCAACGAAATTTTTTTATATAAAAAAAATTTTGGTAAAATTTTTCTTAAAAAAAAATTTGATGAAATTTTTCTTATAGAACATTTTTTTTATTAAATTTTTCTAATACATAAATATTAATGGAAATTTTTATGAAATTTTTGTTACATTCAAATTTTGAGGAAATTTTCTTAGATAAAAATTTTGAGGAAATTCTTTTTAGAGAAAAATTTTGATGAAATTAATGAAATTTTTCTTATAGAAAAATTTTGATGAAACTTTTCTTATCAAAAAATTTTGATGAAATTTTTTTTATAGAAAATTTTTGATAAAATTCTTTTTATAGAAAAATTGTAATAAAATTTTTCTTAGAGAAAAATTTTTATGGAATTTTTCTTATAGAAAACTTTTGATGAAAATTTCTTAGAGAAAAATTTTTATAAAATTTTTCTTATAGAAAAATTTTGATGAAATCTTTCTCATAGAAAATTTTTATTGAAATTTCTTGTATAGAAAAATTTTTGTTGAAATTTTTTTTATAGATAATTTTTGGTGAAATTTTTCCTATAGAAAAATTTTGATGACAGTTTTCTTATAAACAAATTTTGATGAAAATTTTTCTATAAGAAAAATCTTATAGACAAATTTTGATAAAGTTTTTCATATAGTCAAATTTTGATGAAATTTTTTTTACAGAAAACTTTTGATAAAATTTTTCTTATAAAACAATTATGATGAAATTTTTTAATTATTATGAAAATTTCTTATTTTGATCAAATTTTTTCTATAGAAAAATTTTTATGAAATTTTTTTTATAGAAAAGTTTTGATGAATTTTTTTTTATAAAAAATATTAGTGAAATTTTTGTGATGCAAAAATTTTGTTGAAATTTTTCTTATAGAAAAATTTTAATGAAATTTTTCTTATAGAAAAATTTTGATGAAATTTTTCTTTTAGAAAAATTTTGTTGAAATTTTTCTTATAGACAAATTTTGGTGAAATTTTTCCTTTAGAAAAATTTCGATAAAATTTTTTCTGTAAATAAATTTTAATGAAATTTTTTATAGAAAAATTTTGATAGAATTTTCTCATAAAAAAATTTTTCTGAAATTTTTTTTTATAGAAAAATTTTGATGAAATCTTTTTGTATAGAAACATTTTTAAGGAATTTTGAGGAAAATTTTCTTATGGTTTTTTTTTAATAAGATTTTTCTCGTAAAAATATATAGAAAAATTTTGACGAAATTTTTTTTAGAGAAAAATGTTTATGAAATTTTTTTTAGATGCACATTTAGAAGAAAATATTAATAAAATTTTTCATAAAATTTTGCTTAAGGAAAATTTTTGATGAAGTTTTTCTTAAAATTTTTTTTTTATAAAATTTTGCTTAAAGAAAAACATTGACACAATTTTTCTTATAAAAATTTTTTTCTAAAATTTTTCTTAGGAAAGAATTTTGACGAAATATTTGTTAAAGAACAATTTTGATGTAATATTTTTTTGAAGAAATGTTTGGTGAAACTTATTTAAGTAAAAGTCTTTTAATACAAAAAGATCTTAAGTTTCATTGCAAATGATAAAGAAAGATACATACATGGTATAATTTCCCACATCCTTATGTAAGTATTTCTTAAATAAATTTGTCTGTATCTGTGTATTTTCCTAAAGTAAAGTTCCAAATATTTATTTAAGTTTTTCTCCTAATTTTACATTTCATTGTTATTTTTCGTACTTATTTGTTTGTGTTATTTTTGTGAGGGATTTTCTATCTAGGTTTTTCAAACACATTTCCCATTAAAGTGATTCAATTAATTTGACGTTAACATATGTATGTAAAAAAAAGTAGAAAATTTAAATTACAAAATTAAATATTTCAAAGTTTAGAAATGAATTTGATGTAAAAACTACTCGGTTGATAAGTTATGTAGGGAAACAATGGTTTTTTTTGAAATTTAAAGTCGAATTTCATTATAAAAATTTTTCTATAGAAAAATTTTCATTATATAAATTTTTCCATAGAAAAATTTTCATTATAAAAATTTTTCTATAGAAAAATTTTCATTATAAAAATTTTTCTATAGAAAAATTTTCATTATGAAAATTTTTCTATAGAAAAATTTTCATTATAAAAATTTTTCTATAAAAAAATTTTCATTATAAAAATTTTTCGATAGAAAAATTTTCATTATAAAAATTTTTCTATAGAAAAATTTTCATTATAAAAATTTTTCTATAGAAAAATTTTCATTATAAAAATTTTTCTATAGAAAAATTTTCATTATAAAAATTTTTCTATAGAAAAATTTTCATTATAAAAATTTTTCTATAGAAAAATTTTCATTATAAAAATTTTTCTATAGAAAAATTTTCATTATAAAAATTTTTCTATAGAAAAATTTTCATTATAAAAATTTTTCTATTCAAAAATGTTCATTATAAAAATTTTATAAAAAAGAAAAATTTTCATTATAAAAATTTTTCTATAGAAAAATTTTCATTATAAAAATTTTTCTATAGAAAAATTTTCATTATAAAAATTTTCTATAGAAAAATTTTCATTATAAAAATTTTTCTATAGAAAAATTTTCATTATAAAAATTTTTCTATAGAAAAATTTTCAATAAATAAAAATTTTTTTATAGAAAAATTTATAATACATAAAAATTTTTCTATAGAAAAATTTATAATACATAAAAATTTTTCTATACAAAAATTTTCAATACATAAAAATTTTTCTATAGAAAAATTTTCAATACATACAAATTTTTCTATAGAAAAATTTTCAATACATAAAAATTTTTCTATAGAAAAATTTTCACTATATAAAAATTTTTCTATAGAAAAGTGTTCAATATATAAAAATTTTTCAATAGAAAAATTTTCAATACATAAAAATTTTTCAATAGAAAAATTTTCAATACATAAAAATTTTTCTATAGAAAAATTTTCAATACACAAAAATTTTTGTATAGAAATATTTTTAATATTAATATTTTTTCATTATAAAAATTTTTCTATAGAAAAATTTTCATTATAAAAATTTTTCTATAGAAAAATTTTCATTATAAAAATTTTTCTATAGAAAAATTTTCATTATAAAAATTTTTCTATACAAAAATGTTCATTATAAAAATTTTATTAAAAAGAAAAATTTTCATTATAAAAATTTTTCTATAGAAAAATTTTCATTATAAAAATTTTTCTATAGAAAAATTTTCATTATAAAAATTTTCTATAGAAAAATTTTCATTATAAAAATTTTTCTATAGAAAAATTTTCATTATAAAAATTTTTCTATAGAAAAATTTTCATTATAAAAAATTTTCTATAGAAAAATTTTCATTATAAAAATTTTTCTATAGAAAAATTTTCATTATAAAAATTTTTCTATAGAAAAATTTTCAATAAATAAAAATTTTTTTATAGAAAAATTTATAATACATAAAAATTTTTCTATAGAAAAATTTATAATACATAAAAATTTTTCTATACAAAAATTTTCAATACATAAAAATTTTTCTATAGAAAAATTTTCAATACATACAAATTTTTCTATAGAAAAATTTTCAATACATAAAAATTTTTCTATAGAAAAATTTTCAATATATAAAAATTTTTCTATAGAAAAGTGTTCAATATATAAAAATTTTTCAATAGAAAAATTTTCAATACATAAAAATTTTTCAATAGAAAAATTTTCAATACATAAAAATTTTTCTATAGAAAAATTTTCAATACACAAAAATTTTTGTATAGAAATATTTTTAATACATAAAAATTTTTCTATACAAAAATTTTTAATACATAAAAATTTTTCTATTGAAATTTTTCAATAGAAAAACTTTCATTATAGAAGTTTTTTTTTTATAGGAAAATTTTCATTTTCTATAGAAAAATTGTCATTATAAAAAATTTCATTATTTTGCTATAGAAACATTTTTATTATTAAAATTTATCTACTTTTGATATTTTACTAAAAAATTTTAATTTCTAAAAAAAATTTAAAAAGTTTTTTTAAATACATATGTTTAAATAATAAATAACAAGTTTTCTAAAATCTTAATATTTATTTAACTAATACATATATTTTTTTTCTTTTTCAAATATAATTCCACCATCAATCTTAAGCAATTAACCTGTTAGCAAAAAACCCTTAATGAAACCACTCATCACCTCTAAATTTAACTTGAGCCTTAAGTGTTTTTAACCACCATAAAAAAAGCACTTCAATGTCTAATCCTTTTCTACAATTTTTTATGTATTTATTTCACTTCATTTTGATAAAAGCCAAAATATCTTTTGGAAACATTTAAAGCATTATTTATAACATAATTAGAAAACTTCTTTAAGGGCTTTAACATAAAAAAAATAATTGTTACAGAGGAAAAAAAGGAAATTACAACCAAAATAAAAAAATACATATCTCAATGAGCAATTTCAGCCACAAAATACAAACAAAAAGACCAGGAAACAGATGATGGACAGACTAAAACAAATACACATTTGGGTTTAAGTATCTAAATCGTAGAATAAATAAATGAGTGGAAGGTGTTGTTTTAGAACATGTTGTAGCAAAAAATTAAGAAAAAATTCACCCAACTATTTCATCATAAAATCCCGACAGTTCCTCAGGCATTGATGATTTTGAAATTTGTGGAGTGTCTAGGCAAAGTTTTTAATATAGAGAAGTTTACGATAGTAAGAGTTTTCTATATGAAATGTTGGCAATAGGAAGAGTTTTCTATATAACTCTGCCTTCGATAGTAAAAGTTTTCTATATAGAAAAATTGACGATAATAAGAGTTTTCTATATAGAAAGAAGAAAAATTTGTATATACTAAAATCTGATTTTTACAATTTTTCATACCAAGACACAAAATTGTTTTTGCACTGTAGATAATTATCTAGAGAATTATCAAATAACAGTAAACCAAAACCAAACATACACACATTCAAATAAATGTTCGTTCTAATATAAAAATACTTAAAAAACATTCAAAATATCGTTGAGTAATATTCAAACAACTACAAAGTACTGGAATAGTATCAAAACGATTTTTTTTCAATAATGACTTTTTAACCCTTTTTTATATCTTTTTGTGTTGTGTGTCTGTCTGTTTGTTTGTATGTGTTGAGGATATCCTTTATCTCCCACTCCCATTCACACAAATATACATATAAGCAAGTGAAATTTTTAGATATTTCAAATTGTATCCTCAATACATACAAATAAGTTTAAAACAGCTTCAGAAACACACAAAATTTTATTTTTATTCTAAACCATAAAAAACTGAACGAGTACCTAAAAATTATTTTTTCACTATAAATTGAATGTTCAAAAAACAAAAAAAAAAAATGTATAATGAAAATAACAATATCAAAAACTTACAACCATTTTCTGTTAGTAACAGCTTTATTACAAATAAATTTTTCAAACTTAAATAGAGAATAAAAACTTGATGCTTAAAAATTTAAGGGAAAATAGGTTCAATGTAAACGAAAAATCAATAAGAAAAGGGATTTTTTTAAATTTATAATTTTTTAACTTAAATTTTTTACACATGTTTAATAAGGTTCTTTAAAAATAATTTCAATATACAAATTTTTCTCTAGAAATATTTTGCTATAGAAAAATTTTCGATATAAAAATTTTTGTATAGAAAAATTTTCGATACAAAAATTTTTGTATACAAAAATTTTCGAATTAAAAAAAATTTTTTCTTTTAGAAAAATTTTAATATTGAAAATTTGTCTATAGATTTTTATACCAAAAATTTTTCTATAGAAAAATTTTTATACCGAAATTTTTTCTATAGAAAAATTTTTATACCGAAAATTTTTCTATAGAAAAATTTTTATACCGAAAATTTTTCTATAGAAAAATTTTTATACCGAAAATTTTTCTATAGAAAAATTTTTATACCGAAAATTTTTCTATATAAAAATTTTTATATCGAAAATTTTTCTATAGAAAAATTTTTCTATAGAAAAATTTTTATACCGAAAGTTTTTCTATAGAAAAATGTTTATACCGAAAGTTTTTCTATAGAAAAATGTTTATACCGAAAATTTTTCTATAGAAAAATGTTTATACCGAAAATTTTTCTATAGAAAAATGTTTATACCGAAAATTTTTCTATAGAAAAATTTTTATACCGAAAATTTTTCTATAGAAAAATTTTTATACCGAAAATTTTTCTATAGAAAAATTTTTATACCGAAAATTTTTCTATAGAAAAATTTTTATACCGAAAATTTTTCTATAGAAAAATTTTTATACCGAAAATTTTTCTATAGAAAAATTTTTATACCGAAAATTTTTCTATATAAAAATTTTTATACCGAAAATTTTTCAATAGAAAAATTTTTATACCGAAAATTTTTCAATAGAAAAATTTTTATACCGAAAATTTTTCAATAGAAAAATTTTTATACCGAAAATTTTTCAATAGAAAAATTTTTATACCGAAAATTTTTCAATAGAAAAATTTTTATACCGAAAATTTTTCTATAGAAAAATTTTTATACCGAAAATTTTTCTATAGAAAAATTTTTATACCGAAAATTTTTCTATAGAAAAATTTTTATACCGAAAATTTTTCTATAGAAAAATTTTTATACCGAAAATTTTTCTATAGAAAAATTTTTATACCGAAAATTTTTCTATAGAAAAATTTTTATACCGAAAATTTTTCTATAGAAAAATTTTTATACCGAAAATTTTTCTATAGAAAAATTTTTATACCGAAAATTTTTCTATAGAAAAATTTTTATACCGAAAATTTTTCTATAGAAAAATTTTTATACCGAAAATTTTTCTATAGAAAAATTTTTATACCGAAAATTTTTCTATAGAAAAATTTTTATACCGAAAATTTTTCTATAGAAAAATTTTTCTATAGAAAAATTTTTATACCGAAAATTTTTCTATAGAAAAATTTTTATAACGAAAATTTTTCTATAGAAAAATTTTTATACCGAAAATTTTTCTATAGAAAAATTTTTATACCGAAAATTTTTCTATAGAAAAATTTTTATACCGAAAATTTTTCTATAGAAAAATTTTTATACCGAAAATTTTTCTATAGAAAAATTTTTATACCGAAAATTTTTCTATAGAAAAATTTTTATACCGAAAATTTTTATATAGAAAAATTTTTATACCGAAAATTTTTCTATAGAAAAATTTTTATACCGAAAATTTTTCTATAGAAAAATTTTTGTAGCGAAAGTTTTTCTATAGAAAAATTTTTATACCGAAAATTTTTCTATATAAAAATTTTTATACCGAAAATTTTTCTATAGAAAAATTTTTATGCCGAAAATTTTTCTATAGAAAAATTTTTATGCCGAAAATTTTTCTATAGAAAAATTTTTATACCGAAAATTTTTCTATAGAAAAATTTTTATACCGAAAATTTTTCTATAGAAAAATTTTTATACCGAAAATTTTTAAATAGAAAAATTTTTATACCTAAAATTTTTCAATAGAAAAATTTTTATACAGAAAATTTTTCAATAGAAAAATTTTTATACCGAAAATTTTTCAATAGAAAAATTTTTATACCGAAAATTTTTCAATAGAAAAATTTTTATAACGAAAATTTTTCAATAGAAAAATTTTTATAACGAAAATTTTTTTATAGAAAAATTTTTATACCGAAAATTTTTCTATAGAAAAATTTTTATACCGAAAATTTTTCTATAGAAAAATTTTTATACCGAAAATTTTTCTATAGAAAAATTTTTATACCGAAAATTTTTCTATAGAAAAATTTTTATACCGAAAATTTTTCTATAGAAAAATTTTTATACCGAAAATTTTTCTATAGAAAAATTTTTATACCGAAAATTTTTCTATAGAAAAATTTTTATACCGAAAATTTTTCTATAGAAAAATTTTTATACCGAAAATTTTTCTATAGAAAAATTTTTATACCGAAAATTTTTCTATAGAAAAATTTTTATACCGAAAATTTTTCTATAGAAAAATTTTTATACCGAAAATTTTTCAATAGAAAAATTTTTATACCGAAAATTTTTCAATAGAAAAATTTTTATACCGAAAATTTTTCAATAGAAAAATTTTTATACCGAAAATATTTCAATGGAAAAATTTTTATAACGAAAATTTTCCAATAGAAAAATTTTTATACCGAAAATTTTTCTATAGAAAAATTTTTATACCAAAAATTTTTCAATAGAAAAATTTTAATTTTTTTTTCAATATAAAAAGTTTTCTATAGAAAAGTTTTTAATATAAAAATTTTCTATAAAAAAATTTTCAATATAAAAATATTTCTATAGAAAAATTTTCAATATAATAATTTTTCTATAGAGAAATTTTCAATAAAAAAATGTTTCTATAGAAAAATTTGCATTATAAATGTTCATTATAAAAATCTTTATTATAAAAATTTTTCTATCGAAAAAATTTAATTATAAAAATTTTTCTACAGAAAACTTTTCATTATAAAAATTTTTATATAGAAAAATTTTCAATATAATAATTTTTCTATAGAAAAATTTTCAATATAAAAATTTTTCTATATAGAAATTTTTAATAAAAAAATTTTTCTATAGAAAATTTTGCAATATAAAAATTTGTAGAAAAAATTTCAATGCAAAAATTTTTCTATAGAAAAATTTTCATTATAAAAATTTTTCTATAGAAAAATTTGCATAATAAATTTTCATTATAAAAATCTTCATTATAAAAATTTTTCTATAGAAAAAATTTAATTATAAAAATTTTTCTACAGAAAACTTTTCATTATAAAAATTTTTATATAGAAAAATTTTCAATATAAAAATTTTTCTATAGAAAAATTTTCAATGTCAAAATGTTCAATATAAAAATTTTCACTATAGGAAAATGTTCAATATAAAAATTTTTCTATAGAAAAATGTTTAATATAAAAATTTTTCTATAGAAAAATGTTAATATAATTTTCATTATAATTTTTTTTATAAACGTTTTCTTTATAACGATCTAAAAATTTAATAATTTTTATTGAACCCCATAATTTTTGTCAGCTTTCATACAAATATTAAAAGCTTAACGTCTTTTTTATTTTTATAGTAAAGAATAACTCTTCATTTAGATTGTGGCTTAATCAGTTTAGTTAGGGAGATATTATGTATCTTAATTTATGAAGTGCATCTATTACATTTGATTGGTATTAAAGTCTAATATATGTTTATGCGTTTAAACATTTACATTAGACTGTCTTACGCTTTGTTGAATCCAGATATGCATACCCACCCCCCGTTTTTCTTTTGATCCCAATAATCAAAATCTGAAATACGTCTTTTTCAAAATTGTAGCAAGTTTTGACAAAAATGCTTAATAGTACTTAGGGGTCATTAAAAAAACTTTCTTTTTTTCGGGACACTCTAATATGTATATGTATGTATTTATTTCCATCAAAAATTAAAAAGACGTGATCGTTAGCAATTTACTTTGTTTTTGTTGGAACCCCAAATAGCGTAAGTGTAATAACTATCACAAACAAATGAAAATTTCATATACGCGCCATCACACAAACAACATCAAAACACTGATAAGAGTGACACTCCTGTGTATTAGTAATATCTAGTAGAAAAATGCTCATACGCACCGGAAGACAACTACATTCTTGTATCGTTAATGGAAATGATATTGCATGCAAAATTGTATATGTATGAGCGAGTGAGTGAGTGTAAACATGAATGTGAAAGTGTTTTTGCACATGACTTTGTGATATGTAACATTTATTTACATTTTTCTATGTTTTTTGGGGCAAATATTTACATGAATATACATATAAACGTATTTGAGTATATGAATGTATGAACGGATGTTAGTGATACTGTATCATTGTAGCAAATACTTTTTTGTTCATGGCTATATATACAATTTGGTTTTTATTGTTATGACAGCTTTCGTATTGTGTTATTTTTTTATCTTTTATTTTGTCACTATTTGTGTTTCTAGTTTTTAGTTTTCCATTTTTAAGTTTTTGTCGAAATGCTCTGCATAGAAATGTAAGTAAAGCTTTAAAGCAATAACATTTAGTTTTTGCTATTATTCCCTCTTTATACATAGTTGTTTTTATGAGTGTATTAGTATATCTACTGTTCACTCGTATTATTTTGATTATATTTTATATAAATAGTTGTTAGTATTAGTATTTTGTTTGTTTGTTTTTCTGGTTTCGATTATTTTTTAACCAAAGTTTATAACATTTTTTAGTTTTATTTTGTATTTTTGTGGCATATCAAGTGTATCAAAATTGTTGACACTTTTTAGTTCAGGGTCATTATAACAACAAACAAATTTATTGTTTTTATTTTAACCTAAATGAATGTCTGTCCTTGTTTTAAAAGGGTATTTTTATGTTTTTTACAGCTTTTGGTCGTGAAAGGACACTGAACTAGGGAAAACTCAAACTAAATTGTTAACAAACTTTGTTCAATTTTACAGAAGTGTTTTGTGTGATGATGAGAATATACATCATAATTGAAACTAAATGTATGTTAAGGTCTTTAAAAGTCATATGCAATAAAAATAAAAACGTTTTATTAAGGGCTTTATATAGAATAGTTAAGGATAGGCAGAGTTTTCTATATATGGACAAATTGACGATAGGAAGATAAGAAGATTTTCCTATAGAAAACTTGACGATAGGAAGATTTTTCTATAGAAAAATTGACGATAGGAAGATTTTTTTGTAGAAAAATTGACGATAGGAAGATTTTTCTACAGAAAAATTGACGATAGGAAGATTTTTCTATAGAAAAATTGACGATGAGAAGATTTTTCTATAGAAAAATAGACGGTAGGAAGATTTTTCTATAGAAAAATTGACGATAGGAAGATTTTTCTATAGAAAAATTGACGATAGGAAGATTTTTCTATAGAAAAATTGACGATAGGAAGATTTTTCTATAGAAAAATTGACGATAGGAAGATTTTTCTATAGAAAAATTGACGATAGGAAGATTTTTCTATAGAAAAATTGACGATAGGAAGATTTTTCTATAGAAAAATTGACGATAGGAAGATTTTTCTATAGAAAAATTGACGATAGGAAGATTTTTCTATAGAAAAATTGACGATAGGAAGATTTTTCTATAGAAAAATTGACGATAGGAAGATTTTTCTATAGAAAAATTGACGATAGGAAGATTTTTCTATAGAAAAATTGACGATAGGAAGATTTTTCTATAGAAAAATTGACGATAGGAAGATTTTTCTATAGAAAAATTGACGATAGGAAGATTTTTCTATAGAAAAATTGACGATAGGAAGATTTTTCTATAGAAAAATTGACGATAGGAAGATTTTTCTATAGAAAAATTGACGATAGGAAGATTTTTCTATAGAAAAATTGACGATAGGAAGATTTTTCTATAGAAAAATTGACGATAGGAAGATTTTTCTATAGAAAAATTGACGATAGGAAGATTTTTTTGTAGAAAAATTGACGATAGGAAGATTTTTCTACAGAAAAATTGACGATAGGAAGATTTTTCTATAGAAAAATTGACGATGAGAAGATTTTTCTATAGAAAAATAGACGGTAGGAAGATTTTTCTATAGAAAAATTGACGATAGGAAGATTTTTCTATAGAAAAATTGACGATAGGAAGATTTTTCTATAGAAAAATTGACGATAGGAAGATTTTTCTATAGAAAAATTGACGATAGGAAGATTTTTCTATAGAAAAATTGACGATAGGAAGATTTTTCTATAGAAAAATTGACGATAGGAAGATTTTTCTATAGAAAAATTGACGATAGGAAGATTTTTCTATAGAAAAATTGACGATAGGAAGATTTTTCTATAGAAAAATTGACGATAGGAAGATTTTTCTATAGAAAAATTGACGATAGGAAGATTTTTCTATAGAAAAATTGACGATAGGAAGATTTTTCTATAGAAAAATTGACGATAGGAAGATTTTTCTATAGAAAAATAGACGGTAGGAAGATTTTTCTATAGAAAAATTGACGATAGGAAGATTTTTCTATAGAAAAATTGACGATAGGAAGATTTTTCTATAGAAAAATTGACGATAGGAAGATTTTTCTATAGAAAAATTGACGATAGGAAGATTTTTCTATAGAAAAATTGACGATAGGAAGATTTTTCTATAGAAAAATTGACGATAGGAAGATTTTTCTATAGAAAAATTGACGATAGGAAGATTTTTCTATAGAAAAATTGACGATAGGAAGATTTTTCTATAGAAAAATTGACGATAGGAAGATTTTTCTATAGAAAAATTGACGATAGGAAGATTTTTCTATAGAAAAATTGACGATAGGAAGATTTTTCTATAGAAAAATTGACGATAGGAAGATTTTTCTATAGAAAAATTGACGATAGGAAGATTTTTCTATAGAAAAATTGACGATAGGAAGATTTTTCTATAGAAAAATTGACGATAGGAAGATTTTTCTATAGAAAAATTGACGATAGGAAGATTTTTCTATAGAAAAATTGACGATAGGAAGATTTTTCTATAGAAAAATTGACGATAGGAAGATTTTTCTATAGAAAAATTGACGATAGGAAGATTTTTCTATAGAAAAATTGACGATAGGAAGATTTTTCTATAGAAAAATTGACGATAGGAAGATTTTTTTGTAGAAAAATTGACGATAGGAAGATTTTTCTACAGAAAAATTGACGATAGGAAGATTTTTCTATAGAAAAATTGACGATGAGAAGATTTTTCTATAGAAAAATAGACGGTAGGAAGATTTTTCTATAGAAAAATTGACGATAGGAAGATTTTTCTATAGAAAAATTGACGATAGGAAGATTTTTCTATAGAAAAATTGACGATAGGAAGATTTTTCTATAGAAAAATTGACGATAGGAAGATTTTTCTATAGAAAAATTGACGATAGGAAGATTTTTCTATAGAAAAATTGACGATAGGAAGATTTTTCTATAGAAAAATTGACGATAGGAAGATTTTTCTATAGAAAAATTGACGATAGGAAGATTTTTCTATAGAAAAATTGACGATAGGAAGATTTTTCTATAGAAAAATTGACGATAGGAAGATTTTTCTATAGAAAAATTGACGATAGGAAGATTTTTCTATAGAAAAATTGACGATAGGAAGATTTTTCTATAGAAAAAATGACGATAGGAAGATTTTTCTATAGAAAAATTGACGATAGGAAGATTTTTCTATAGAAAAATTGACGATAGGAAGATTTTTCTATAGAAAAATTGACGATAGGAAGATTTTTCTATAGAAAAATTGACGATAGGAAGATTTTTCTATAGAAAAATTGACGATAGGAAGATTTTTCTATAGAAAAATTGACGATAGGAAGATTTTTCTATAGAAAAATTGACGATAGGAAGATTTTTCTATAGAAAAATTGACGATAGGAAGATTTTTCTATAGAAAAATTGACGATAGGAAGATTTTTCTATAGAAAAATTGATGATAGGAAGATTTTTCTATAGAAAAATTGACGATAGGAAGATTTTTTTTTAGAAAAATTGACGATAGGAAGATTTTTCTGTAGAAAAATTGACGATAGGAAGATTTTTCTGTAGAAAAATTGACGATAGGAAGATTTTTCTATAGAAAAATTGACGATAGGAAATTTTTCTATAGAAAAATAGACGATAGGAAATTTTTCTATAGAAAAATTGACGATAGGAAGATTTTTCTATAGAAAAATTGATGATAGGAAGATTTTTCTATAGAAAAATTGATGATAGGAAGATTTTTCTATAGAAAAATTGATGATAGGAAGATTTTTCTATAGTGTGAGGACCCAAATTTGTTATAAAATTGTGGACACACAGTGGTACCCAATAAAAGGGGAATATGAATTGACATATGTAGTTTTTCTGGTGGGTAAATGGATTACATCCATTTCAAGGGGGCAGATTACATCTGCCAAAGTGTCTTTTCTTTTCAGCAACTACAAAATGATGCCAAGGACAAGAGAAAGCCAAGTGATGCCAAAAGAAGGAAGACAAGTGATGCCGAGAGAAAAAGCCAAGTGATCAAGAGGAAGCCAAGACGATACGAGAGGGTCAGGTGTAGCAGCCAACATAAAATACAACGAGTTGCAACAACATGTGTATCAAACGTGTTGCTTTATTAGAAATAAGTTGATAAAATAAATGTTGTAAAGTTATTACAACCGCTAGCGGTTCACACCTAGCGGGAAGTAATAACTACAAAACTACAAACTGTAGCCAATTGTATTAGTATATAAGCCAGGGAAAATTAACGATTAGCTCTCTTGTAATTTTACAGCGGAACGTGAAAGACGTGGTGGCAAGACAGAGACATCGGTAAGTTGAAGTGATAACATCATTTCAATTCAGAGTAGTGTAGTAGAAGGGGGTAAACTGAATTGATAACATCAATTTAGACAGTTAGTTACTGGTTTACAATCAGTAAAGAGTGGGATATTGGATTCGATTACATCGAATTCAAGCGTAGGACCAAGCTTAGAAGAAGGCGAATTTGATTACATCAAATTCCAGAATAGGGTACTGGTTTCCCAATCAGTACAAGCAAGTATTAGGAGATAACTTCCTGGAAGTAATACTCGGAAGCACAGAGGGAAATTGTAGGCTAGGAAAAGCTAGGAGTAACTAGTTCGTGTCCTGGAAGAAAACACTCGGAACGAAACTAGTTTAGGTTCTCTCGCCTTGCCAACACTCTGGTTCCCTACAAGAGACAGCAATCTAGTTCTCAATAAAAACCTAGTTTGTAAGAGTAAAGATAAAAGTGAAACAATAAAGTGAAAGAGAAGTGTCCATAAAAGAAAAGAGTTAAGGTGTTTTCTTTTAAATTTTATGTAAAGGAGCCTGGACACGACTGAGTTCTACCCCAGCTTCAAACCCGGACTAACCGGAGGTTCCTTACATTGGCGCCCGAGCAGGGACTTTATTACACAACAACAAGATGGTTCGCACGTCATGGATTTACACCCTTCGAAAAGAAGAGCTGGTGCAATATTTGGAAGAGTTCGCTTTGGAAGCAAGTGGCACTGTAGATGAGATGAGAAAGAAGTTGGCAGCATTCGTTTCCGGAGAACACAAGGAAAATGTTCTCAGCAGACTGGAGGAATTAGAAAGCAAACACGGACGCTGTCCAACACCTACAACACCAGGTATGCAAATCCAGATAGAAATACCGACAGTCTCAGGTATGACGTTATAAACCCAAAAATTTAAATGAAAATAAAAAATCAAAATTTATCTTGATTTTTATAAAAAATGTAGTCCTTTATTAAAAGCAATGTAGCAACGCGTGCTCTGTCAATTGCTTTAGAATTCAGATTAATCTAGTTCTTAAAATTAACTCAGCTTATATACTTTTTTCACTGTGGGAATGTTTTTTAAGAATTTTAAATGTAAGTTGATTTTCTTAAAATTATTTATTGTTTCCCACAGCGGCGAATGTTTTGGTGTAACTCAATACGCGTGGCCAGTTTAAGGTAAGCAAATTAACTCCACACGGGAATCTTAATTGTGCCACGTTGATAAATTTTTAAGTGACACTTGACACTCTTTTGGCTGTTTTATGAAAGCCTTTAAAATGATTAATTCTTTCATGTTGGTGTGGTTTAAAAGAATGAAATCATATTATGCTACACCTCCACTTTTCGCAAGAATGTTCATATAACGATAGTTTTATGGACATTCTTTTACAAAAATGTTTTTATTTTAAGGTTAAGGAAAATTAAAATTAAATTTAAAGTCTTATATATGATAGTTTTGTTTTGCAAAAATGTTTTAATTAAATATAGGAAAAATTATAAAAAAAATTAAATGATCTTAGCTGTTAAATTATTACATGTATTTTTTTTTTTTTTTTTTTTTTTTTTTTTTTTTATATATATATATTTGCTTATGAATAACAATCCGGATTGCTTAACTAAATTTTATACTATGTATTATTTGTTATGAAATAACTTTAGTCTATTCTTATGTACTATTTGTTCTTTATTGTTTTTCTTATCCACTATAGTTACGTTATTTCTTATGTCTATGTTCTTAATTTCAAATGGTCCTTTGTAGTTTGGTTCTACTTTGTGACCTGCTTCATTTTTAAGTAAAACTAAATCTCCTATTTTAAGATTACAATCTAAAATATTTCTATCATAATTTTGTTTTTGTTTAATTTTACTCCTATCTAATAATTGTTGGGCCCTTTTATATGCTACTTCTAATCTAAATTTTGCTTCTTTGGCGTAATTATCTATATTATATAAGGGATTAATTTTATCGACTTTATTAAATTGTTCAAACCTGTTAGGAAGTTTTGAAAAAACTAGTTCGTATGGACAGTAATTGTGAACTGTTGATGGTGTTGTATTAAAACAATATGTAAAATATTTTAACCATTCGTCCCAATCTGTCTTGTCGATGTTAATGTAAGAACGTACGTATTCATTAAAAGTTCTGTGGCTTCTTTCTATTGTTCCTAATGTTTGATGATGGTATGCAGTGGACGTTATTTTTTCAATTTTTAAAAATTTACAAATTTCTTGTAATGTTTCATTTGTATACTCAGTGCCCATGTCCGAAATGAATGTCTTCATTGGACCGTAGGTCAGTATAAAATTTTCGAAAATTGCTTTAGCGACTGTTTTAGCGCTTTTGTCTGTTGCGGACCCCTTTTCGGACTTAGCCGAAATTCGACCCCGAACGAAAAAAATTTTTCGTGGAGGGGCCTTAGGGGAAACGATTTTTATATTCAAAAAAAAACCATAAATGTGCGGGCTTCCTACCTAAAATTTGCCTGCCGGCAACATTTATGGTATAAATTTAAGGAATTGGCGGGCAACCTATCTAAAAATTTGCCAGGCCGGCCAATTCCATATCTTTATCGTAGGAATGGAGCTAGTTTCATGGACCGAGCCGAAGTAGGTCCACTCCATTCCAGTGCCGGCTCGTTGGATGATCCACCTGTCCTCGGTCGGATCACCTTATAGTGCTTGGCCGGATGGCCATTCATCCCAAGCAAACGGCACTATCAATGAAAAAGAAGATAAATATTTTTTGGTCAGAAAAAAATAAGCAAATTTACTTACCCCACATTTGCCAGTTTTTTCCTTACACTTCCGTTTGTCATTTGTGTTGTTCTACGTCTTGTACCTGAAAATAAAAAGAAAAATAAGTTAAAAATTAAAATATTAAAACAATTTGCATTTCTTTACTTACCTTTTTTACTTTTCTTTTATTAATGAAACATGTCTGTCATGTGCGTTTGTATATGTTCTGATGTGATGTTGCCAGACCTTATAGTATAATACTATAGTGATGGTACTGTGAGAAATGAAACAGTGGGGTCATCAATGAATTTATTTTGTAGAAAATTTTTATGTTAGTATTTTAAGGCGGGAATTTTAAATATATTTGTAAAATTTAGAAAGGGATGAATAATCTGAGCTAAACAAAGTAAAACATAGTGACAATGGACTTTGGACTCAGAAGACATATTTTTAATTGGAAAGGCGCGTTAATTTTGTTTAAGAGCTAAGAGAGTAAGATATGTCTTGGAAAGAAAAATAAATTTATTGGACTTCGTGGATGAATAGAGAGTTCTGAGGAAGGCATTCAAGGTTTAGACACAGAACTAAGAAGAACCATTTTAGACTTCGTCTCAAAAATAATAAAATCGGAAAGAAACAAAAATTAAATTTAAATTTACAAAAAAAAAATAAAAGAACACTACATCAGTAAAATTAACCAAATTAAATAAAGTAAAAGAAAAGAAATAAAATCGAGCTGTGTTGGTTAAATTAAACTTCCGACAAAACAAAAGAAAGAAATATTTTTTTTGGATATTAACAAAATTAATCTTTATTTGAAAATAAATTAAGGAAGTCTATTCTCTAAAAGTTGAGAACCTTCCATCTTCAAAAAAAAAAGAAAAATTATTATCCTGGTGGTTTCGGTGAAGAACTGTGGGAAATACATTCTTGTGGGAACAAAGTCAACAGTAGCGTTCATCCGGACCTGGGACCGATGACCTGAAGTCCAAAGAACTAAGTATCCAAGAAGTCACTACAGCCCAAAACCTATTAAGCCAAGATGCCAGGTATTCAAGATAAGTGTCTATAAATAAAAAAATATAAAAAAAATGAAAAAAAAAGTATTGAGATAATAAAAAAAAAGAATATTAGAAATTGAATTAAAGAATTTAAAAAAAAAGCAAAGCCAACATAAAATTAAATTTGATACTACATACTATTATTAGAATTAAGAAAATTAGTGATTTTGTATTAGATTAGTCCTTATTGTTAGATGTTACTTTTGTGAAAATCCAAAACATAAACTTTAAGAAAAAAAGAAATTAGTCTTCAGAATCCCAATTAGTTGGATAAAAGAAATAGCACATTTTTGGCCTATAGCAATTTGTCATATAAGGAAAAATAGTCAGTGATTCTTGTTAGGTTTTAGGGAGCTCCTTAAACAAAGGACAGGAAGTAAAGGAAATTTCCTCTAAAAAAAAAATCCCCTTATATAGAACCTGTTAGAGTCCAAAAATTTATTAAGAAATCATATATATTGAACATTTTTTTTGTCTGTTATTGGCAGTTGTATTAGTTTATGTTTAGGATTTATTTTGTCAATTGTATTTAGATTAAGATTTTTGTTGAGAATTTTCTACGATTTTAAATCAATTTTATTTTTAAACTATTTTATTCAACCTTTATATTATTTAGATTTTAATTATTATTTAATAAAACATGTTTAATTTGATATAATGAAAATAACAATGAGTTACTAATAAGATTTAATTAGGGGTTAAAAATGAGGTGAGTGGTGTGATAGGCGGTGTTATGGGATCACATGGAAACTATAGGAATATTGTGATCATGGTCGGGAAAGGGCGGCTGAAGGTCAATACCTACCTTCCATCCATCTGTGATGTTTTATTGTGCAATATATTTGTTTGTTTGTGAAAAAAAAAGGAAAAATAAAAATATAATTGTTACGCCCATTATGTTAGAGGTGAAAGGGGAGAATGCAGACCCCCACTGAGAGCCAAAGCTAGCCGGCGTTCCCTCTAGCAAGTTCGAGGTCACGTAACAATATGGCGCCCAAAGGAAGCATTCGATCTGTCATCGGACAGATCAAAAATCTATTTTGCTTAGTGTGTAAAATATCCAAGCACATTTCAATAGACCACTAAATGAAAATAAATAGCCAAACACTATTGAAAATTTGCAATTTTGGCCAATCCAAACACAGATTTCATATCCGTTCTGGTAAACCGGAAGCCCGTTGTATAGAAATTTGTTTTGGAAAGAACTTTATTTAAAATTTTTAATAGAGTAAATAATTTAAAAAGGGAATTTGATTGATCTTAGGGTTCAAATTTCGAATACCCTATTGGCACAATAAATAACCTTTAAAAAAAAATATATATACATATGTATTAAAATTTTAGATAAAAAGTACTGGTAATTTTAGCAAGTTACGATAACCAATATCCAGTCAGGACAAGAGCTTGAGGTCTGATGTATTGAGAACTCGTAAATAGCTTTCCTGAATTATGGGGAAGATTTGCCAGATACTTCAATGTTAGTTTCCGAAAATAAGTATGACTTTATCACAGATGATATGCTCATAAAGAGAGTCAATATGATAATAAAATTATTAAATAAAACCGCTCACGCCACTACCCATATTAAAACCCCTAATGTTAACATTTATAAAATTTTTGAGATTTTTGTTTTGTTTAGGAAATTATTGTTTAATATAGTTCTTTTTATACATATATGTTAGTAAAAACCTTATTGTTTTGTTTCCCTACTGTTTCACTCTCACTGTAAGTCTGTTGTGGAGTTAGCTATTTTTGTAATTAGTAAAAATATTGTTATGAATAGAGAAACTAGGTCCCAATTTAAAAATAGAGATAGCGAACGTGTGAAAGAGTTTGATCGCAATAGAAATCCTTACAAAGATTCTAGAAAAAGAAGTTATCAAGTAGAGTTAAACACGTCCTCATTGCCCACTATACCTAAGCAAAGGAAATATTTGAAAAACTGTCCAGTGATGGCTGAGAAAAACGTGAATTCTGATAACCAATTCGTGGATTTATCCGGAAGTATAATGACCGGAAATCAAAACCCATCTACTAGCCAAAACTACATGGGACCGGAAATGATTTCTTCAAATGAAGTCAACAACGAAGAACACATTCCGTCCGAAGTAAGAGGTTTAGTAATTGATGAGGTGTTAGTTGTGCAGAAAAGTTTAGAGGATCAGGTAAAAAAAATGGTTACCGATCAAATGGCAGACATTAAAAAGAGTATAGGAGACTTGGCAAAGGCAGTGCAAGGTCTAACAAAACTTAGCACTATAAATATTCAAGGCAATAAAGATCAAAATAATACGAACGAACAAAATATACCTTTTAGACCAACGTTAACAAATCACCCAGTAGGAACAGGAAATGGTAACGGGACAAATCCACCTGAAAATAATTATGTTAATATAAATAATAATAGTCATAATTTCAACAACTCACCAGCAATGCCTAGAACAATAGCACCCAATAATATATTGAGTAATGTTTTTGGACAAAATGAATTCCCTTTGGGCAGAAATGTCCCCATTCGCAACTGTCCATCTCAAAAAGAGAATTACTCAAACAGTATTTCAAATCCAGTAGACAAAATCTGGATCAGGGTGGATAAATTTGGAATCGTGTTTGATGGTAATGCAACATCGATGGCAGTTGAAGATTTTGTGTTCCGTTTAGAGCGTTTACAGGCTAATTACAATATTCCATGGGATGAGATTTTGAGGGACTTTCACCTTTTAGTAGTCGGAGCAGCGCGTGAATGGTACTGGTGGTTCATTAGGAATCATTGTGTATCCGATTGGCTTAGTCTTCGGGCTGCTTTGATAAGCCGTTATCAATCCACGAGATCCAATTTCGAAGTCATGAGGGACCTGGTGGAGAGAAAGCAAAATATTAATGAGACCATTGATTCATATTTTCAAGAAATGTGTAAATTAAGATCAAAACTGATTCAGCAGATTCCAGAATATGATATGATCCGAATTTTAAAACGCAATATTAAGGAGAGCGTTGGAAAAATTGTTTATCCGATGGCAATCTCTTCAGTGGAGCAGCTTCGGATCGAATGCAACGAAGCTGAAAGAACTTTTGTCAGGAGAGAGCAGCGATTCGTTCCGCAACAACAACAACCTCGTCCTACGAGACATATTAATGAAATCTTTATACAATCAGAAAGTGAAGATGATCCGAATCAGGAATTTGAGGAGGTCGCAGCTTTGCATGTGGACAAAGCAAAACAACAAATTGTATGTTGGAACTGCAAAGTTCCAGGCCATGTATTTATGGAATGTCCATCATCTGAAAGATCACTATTCTGTTATCGGTGTGGAAAACCAAACACCATTACCCCAAAATGTCCAATATGTCAGGGAAACGTGCAGAGGGGCGAGAAAGTTGCTGGGGAGTCTCGCCAGATCCAAAACCCTGTGCGACAAAAACACCATTAGGCTTAAACAATCAATTTAGAAATCTAAAGTCTACATTTAATTTAATAAATAATAAAAGTTACTCACCTGGAATGAGACACTATTTGCCATTAGATGTTAGGAAGGATAATTACGAGAAAGTTAGGAAGCAAATTTTTGAAGCCGAGTCCATCGCAAAACCTGTTTCAAAACGTATTGCAAAAATTCGTCAAAAATTTGCTAATAAACGTAAAATGAGAAAAATGCTGGTAGAATCCATCAATCAAGCGAACAAGGAAGTAAAAGATCCAAGATTATTTGCCGATGTTCAAGTAGAGGGGATTCCGATGATAGGATTACTTGATACTGGTGCATCTGTGAGCATCTTAGGAACCGGATGTAGGGAACTGGTTCAGAAATTAGATCTGAGTATTGTACCAATGTTGACCAATGTGAAAACAGCCAGTGGTCAGCAGCATCGAATACTTGGAAAAGTAAAGTTATCTATTGAGTACAAAGATCAAAAACATAGTATGATTTTGTATCTTTGTCCAGACTTAGAACAAGTTCTTTACTTAGGCATCGATTTTTGGCGAGAATTTGGATTAATTCCTGAAAATATAAATTTGGACGAATTAGATATAGGGAAAATACAAAACGAAATGTTAGAAAAAGATAATGAGTATAGATTGAAACCTCATGAACTGTCAGAAGAACAGCAACTTCACTTAGATAATGTCGTGAAGGAATTTTATACATTTGAAGAACACGGTTTAGGGTACACGACTCTGGAAAAACACAAAATTGATTTGGTAGAAGGTGCAGTTCCTTTTAAGGACAGGCATTACCCCATTTCTCCAGCTGTGCAAGAAATCACCTACAAAGAGATAGATAATATGTTAAATTTAAAAGTAATCGAGGAAAGTCAAAGTCCATGGTGTAATAGAACCACAATTGTCCGTAAGCCAGAAAAAAATAGATTTTGTCTAGACGCAAGAAAGCTTAACGCACTAACAGTAAAAGATGCCTATCCTTTACAAAACATAGATGGAATTTTGAGTAGAATCGATGAGACGTACTTTATTAGTAGTGTGGACTTAAAATATGCGTTTTGGCAGATCGAGTTGGATGATGAGAGCAAGCCTTATACAGCATTCACTGTTGCTGGCCGACCCCTTTACCAATTTAGGGTAATGCCATTTGGTCTTTGCAATGCGGCTCAAAGACTTTGCCGATTAATGGACAAGGTTATTCCACAATCGCTAAGAGAAAATGTTTTTATTTATTTGGATGATTTGTTAGTAATCTCTAGTACGTTTGAAAAACATTTAGAATTATTGCAAGAGGTTGCTAAATGTCTCAAGAAAGCAAATCTTACTATTGGTATAAAAAAATCGAAATTTTGCTTTCAAGAAATTAAATATTTAGGTTTTATCATTGGCGGAGGATCCCTTAGAACTGATCCAGAAAAAGTACTAGCTATTAAAAACATAAAAATACCGAAAACGACTAGAGAAGTTCGGAGCTTTTTGGGAACAGCTGGATGGTACCGGCGTTTTATTAAAAATTTTGCTACCATCTCAGCTCCCCTAACTGACACATTAAAAAAATGTAAAAAGTTTACGATGACTTCAGAAGCCATGAAAGCATTTGAATTACTAAAGAAAGCCCTGACTACGGCACCCGTTTTGAAACATGCCGATTTTAGTAAACGGTTTTATATACAATGCGATGCTTCAGAATATGGAATAGGAGCAGTTCTCTATCAACTTAATAATGAAAAAGAAGAACATCCAATAGCTTTTTACTCCCAAAAACTAAATTCCTGTCAGAAAAACTATAGTGTGACGGTTAAAAAGTTTAGGCCTTACGTGGAAATGATGCCATTTACTGTCGTAACTGATCACGCAAGTTTAAAATGGCTTATGACGCTAAAAGATCTAAGTGGAAGATTGGCGCGATGGTCTTTGCAGTTACAGGCTTATGATTTTGAAATTGAGCATCGAAAAGGATCTGATAACGTCGTTGCTGATATGCTTTCCAGGGCCCAATCGAAAGTGGAAGTAAATGAACTGAGCAAAGAAGATTTATTTGATTTTGAAACGATAGAATTTGAAAGCGATGAGTATCTTGACATTATTAAGAACATAAACGAGAATTCAGAAAAATTGCCGGATTTAAAAGTAATCGACGGTTTAGTCTTTAAAAGAACATCGTTCGAAGAACAACTAGGGGAAGAATTCTGTTGGAAGCTGTGGATTCCAACGAATATTACCTCAACTATAATCGATAAAGCTCATTCAGTTAATACTGCGGCTCATGGTGGCATAACAAAAACATTAGAAAGGGTTAAACGTTTCTTTTACTGGCCAAAAATGGCTTTGCAAGTTCGAAATTACGTTATAAATTGTCAAATATGTAAAGAAACAAAGCCCTCAAATCGAAATTTAATGCCTACCATAGGAGAACAAGTAGTAACAGAACGTCCATTTCAAAAATTATATATAGATTTCCTAGGTAAATACCCAAGATCGAAACATGGTAACTGTTATATCTTTATCGTTGTAGATCATTTCACCAAATTTACTTTCCTAAAAGCGATGAAAGATGCAACTACCAATAATGTTGTACAATTTCTGGTACAAGAAATATTTCATAAATTCGGAGTACCAGAAGTCATTCACAGTGACAACGGTTCTCAGTTTATAGCAAAAGGTTTTCAAAACATGATCGAGACGTATAAAATCAATCATTTAAAAACGGCTGTTCATTCCCCACAATCAAATGCTTCTGAAAGGGTAAATCAATCTGTTTTAGCAGCTATTAGAGCATATTTAGATCAGGACCATCGAGATTGGGATCTATATTTAACCGAAATCGAATGTGCACTGAGAACATCAGTACATTCAGCAACCGGAGTTACTCCATTCTTTGCATTATTCGGTTTCCACATGTTCTCCAGTGGAAGCGATTACAAACTAGCCCGGAAATTAAACTCATTGTCTGATCATGAAATAAACACTTTTAAAAGTAATGATAAACTTGAACTTGTTCGTGAAAAAATTAAACAAAATATGAACGATGCTTATGAGAAAAGCGCTGCTAGGTACAATAAGCGAGCTAGAGTTGTTAAATTTATTCCCGGACAGGAAGTTTATAGAAGAAACACGATTTTGAGCGATTTTGGAAAAAATATTAACGCGAAATTTTGTAAAAAGTTTATAAAATGTCGAATTCTTAAACCAGTTGGGAATAACATGTATGAACTGGAATCACTAAATGGAAAGCCCATAGGTGTATATCATGTGAAGGATATCAAAGTTTAAAGTGCAATAATAAGACTTAAAATCTGTGATACAGTCTCAAATAGTGCAATATTAGGATTAAGCAACTCTTTACTTTTAGTTTTGTGTGTTGTTTTGTCCCAATATTTACTATGGACCTGAATCTAGATTTAAAATGATATTATTATATTCGATTATACACTTATGATTATTTTTATTATTTATACACATTAATTTATACACTGTGATTCCAATTTATACACTGACGTTTTTTTTGTTTTGTTTTGTAATTATACACATCTAATAATATTTGTACTCACCTTTAGCTGTAAGAACTCGAGCAATTTGTAAACTTTATAACCCAAACAAGATCCAATTTTCGCCAAGACTCTAAAACCTGAAAAGAAACCACAAAGTAAAAATATTATAAAATAATAAAAAAAATTATACTTATCTAAACTGCTCCAAAATTTCATCCTATGGAATAACTGCTCGGCTAGCTCAGTAGGTAAAAATAAGACCATCTCAGGGTGTGGGAGTTCCCCACGTTGGACCGAATCTTTGGTCTCCGCACACCGTCCTTACCATCGTAGTCTCGATAACTATGGTGTTTTGTTGCGGACCCCTTTTCGGACTTAGCCGAAATTCGACCCCGAACGAAAAAAATTTTTCGTGGAGGGGCCTTAGGGGAAACGATTTTTATATTCAAAAAAAAACCATAAATGTGCGGGCTTCCTACCTAAAATTTGCCTGCCGGCAACATTTATGGTATAAATTTAAGGAATTGGCGGGCAACCTATCTAAAAATTTGCCAGGCCGGCCAATTCCATATCTTTATCGTAGGAATGGAGCTAGTTTCATGGACCGAGCCGAAGTAGGTCCACTCCATTCCAGTGCCGGCTCGTTGGATGATCCACCTGTCCTCGGTCGGATCACCTTATAGTGCTTGGCCGGATGGCCAGTCATCCCAAGCAAACGGCACTATCAATGAAAAAGAAGATAAATATTTTTTGGTCAGAAAAAAATAAGCAAATTTACTTACCCCACATTTGCCAGTTTTTTCCTTACACTTCCGTTTGTCATTTGTGTTGTTCTACGTCTTGTACCTGAAAATAAAAAGAAAAATAAGTTAAAAATTAAAATATTAAAACAATTTGAATTTCTTTACTTACCTTTTTTACTTTTCTTTTATTAATGAAACATGTCTGTCATGTGCGTTTGTATATGTTCTGATGTGATGTTGCCAGACCTTATAGTATAATACTATAGTGATGGTACTGTGAGAAATGAAACAGTGGGGTCATCAATGAATTTATTTTGTAGAAAATTTTTATGTTAGTATTTTAAGGCGGGAATTTTAAATATATTTGTAAAATTTAGAAAGGGATGAATAATCTGAGCTAAACAAAGTAAAACATAGTGACAATGGACTTTGGACTCAGAAGACATATTTTTAATTGGAAAGGCGCGTTAATTTTGTTTAAGAGCTAAGAGAGTAAGATATGTCTTGGAAAGAAAAATAAATTTATTGGACTTCGTGGATGAATAGAGAGTTCTGAGGAAGGCATTCAAGGTTTAGACACAGAACTAAGAAGAACCATTTTAGACTTCGTCTCAAAAATAATAAAATCGGAAAGAAACAAAAATTAAATTTAAATTTACAAAAAAAAAATAAAAGAACACTACATCAGTAAAATTAACCAAATTAAATAAAGTAAAAGAAAAGAAATAAAATCGAGCTGTGTTGGTTAAATTAAACTTCCGACAAAACAAAAGAAAGAAATATTTTTTTTGGATATTAACAAAATTAATCTTTATTTGAAAATAAATTAAGGAAGTCTATTCTCTAAAAGTTGAGAACCTTCCATCTTCAAAAAAAAAAGAAAAATTATTATCCTGGTGGTTTCGGTGAAGAACTGTGGGAAATACATTCTTGTGGGAACAAAGTCAACAGTAGCGTTCATCCGGACCTGGGACCGATGACCTGAAGTCCAAAGAACTAAGTATCCAAGAAGTCACTACAGCCCAAAACCTATTAAGCCAAGATGCCAGGTATTCAAGATAAGTGTCTATAAATAAAAAAATATAAAAAAAATGAAAAAAAAAAGTATTGAGATAATAAAAAAAAAAGAATATTAGAAATTGAATTAAAGAATTTAAAAAAAAGCAAAGCCAACATAAAATTAAATTTGATACTACATACTATTATTAGAATTAAGAAAATTAGTGATTTTGTATTAGATTAGTCCTTATTGTTAGATGTTACTTTTGTGAAAATCCAAAACATAAACTTTAAGAAAAAAAGAAATTAGTCTTCAGAATCCCAATTAGTTGGATAAAAGAAATAGCACATTTTTGGCCTATAGCAATTTGTCATATAAGGAAAAATAGTCAGTGATTCTTGTTAGGTTTTAGGGAGCTCCTTAAACAAAGGACAGGAAGTAAAGGAAATTTCCTCTAAAAAAAAAATCCCCTTATATAGAACCTGTTAGAGTCCAAAAATTTATTAAGAAATCATATATATTGAACATTTTTTTTGTCTGTTATTGGCAGTTGTATTAGTTTATGTTTAGGATTTATTTTGTCAATTGTATTTAGATTAAGATTTTTGTTGAGAATTTTCTACGATTTTAAATCAATTTTATTTTTAAACTATTTTATTCAACCTTTATATTATTTAGATTTTAATTATTATTTAATAAAACATGTTTAATTTGATATAATGAAAATAACAATGAGTTACTAATAAGATTTAATTAGGGGTTAAAAATGAGGTGAGTGGTGTGATAGGCGGTGTTATGGGATCACATGGAAACTATAGGAATATTGTGATCATGGTCGGGAAAGGGCGGCTGAAGGTCAATACCTACCTTCCATCCATCTGTGATGTTTTATTGTGCAATATATTTGTTTGTTTGTGAAAAAAAAAGGAAAAATAAAAATATAATTGTTACGCCCATTATGTTAGAGGTGAAAGGGGAGAATGCAGACCCCCACTGAGAGCCAAAGCTAGCCGGCGTTCCCTCTAGCAAGTTCGAGGTCACGTAACATGTCTTGTATTGGTATAGTTACTAAATACTTAGTTAAATCACATATTAGTGTGATAGCATATTCATTTCCGTAAAATGATTTTGGAAATGGACCTATTGTATCTACATACACCGTGTTAAATGGTTTATCTGGTGTTTCTGTAATTGTCATTGGACTTTTTAAATGCTTTGTTGTTTTTGATATTTGGCATTTATGACATGATTTTACGTAATTTGAGACATCTTTAGACATATTTTTCCAATAATAATATCTTTTAATTTTTTCTATTGTTCTATAAATTCCGCAATGTCCTCCTTCTATGGGATCATCGTGATATTTCAGCATTATTTCGAGAATTGCCTTGGCATTCTTACTATCAATTTGGGTCACCTCATTTAGTAGCGCTACTTTAATATTTTTTAATATTTTATTGCCCATATTTTTAAATTCATTAACTGAGATAAATTCGAAAATTTTCTCACTAGGTGCCACTTGTAATTTATTTATATTATGTTTACAGGCCACATACTCGAGCCTAGGGAGAAATTGTCCTAAGTCAAAGTTCCCTTTAGTAAACAAATCATTAACTTGTATATATGTTACTATACATTTTCCTCGTTTGATGTAGCATCTTGCGGGGGAAATCTTAAGCTTATAATATTTTCTGACGTCAGTGTTGTTTAATGGTACATATATACTGGGCTCATTATTTTTTTTTATTATTATTATGCTGATTGTTTATACTATTATTTCTTTTTTCTTTATCATCGGTCATCGATCTAGTCGTGACTCTTAGTATAGAACAAATTTTAGTATTCATGTCTTTTAGGTCATTTATGCTTATTCTTGAAAGTGCATCAGCAACATAGTTTTCTTTTCCCCTAAGGTATTCAACTGTAAAATTGTATTCTTCAAGACCAGTCTCATTCTTGTTAATTTTGAGCTTGGATTTTTCATTGAAAATAGATAAGATAGTGGTCTGTGGTCAGTACGGACAAGGAAATGTTTACCATATATGTATGGTCTGAAATATGTTATTGCCCAATGTATAGCAGTCAATTCTTGTTCGATTGTTGATTTGTTGCTTTCGCCTTTAGTAAATGTTTTTGAGGCGTATGCAATGGGTAAATGTTTACCTTCATATTCTTGGGTTAATACTGCTCCACAAGCGAATTTACTTGCGTCTGTTGTTATGCAAAATTCTTTTGTAAAATCGGGATATTGTAGTAAAGTGGGGCTCATTAATGCTTTTTTCAAATATTTAAATGCAAAATCACAATCTTTTGTCCATTCGAATTTTTTTTTTTTTTTTTTTTATTTAACTGAATTATTTCTTTTTTGTTTATTTTGTTTCTTCTTGTTTTTATCGATCTCTTTAATTTCTTCTTTTACGTTTTTGATTTGCTGGCAAACCTTTGCCAGTTCTTCCCCTGTGGCGTATGTTTCGTGATACTTTAGTGCACGGAGTTGCACCTTCAGGATGTTTTTTCTTCCACCTCTGGTTTTTATTATGTTTGGTATTAGAAAAATGGGATAACTTGGCTCTTCGTTTACTGGCCTTCTTTTAATTATTCTTGGCCTTGGTCCTACGGAAAGGATGGCTGGTTTTTCTGTTTGGTCTGCACCTTCTTCTAAAAGTGCCTTCCATCTGGCTTCTGCCTCTTCGACATTTTTAAGAATTTCCTCCAGGCTTTCTTCCATATGGGTTTTTGATTTGGAGGAAGATTTAAAAAAAAAAAAAAAATAGAGATCCAATTAAGCTTAAGCTCTATCGATTGGATCCTATTGTCCTTTTTTTTTTTTTTCTAAATAAGGATAAGCAAAATTTGCTATATTGTCCTTATAAAGAATTTGGCAGGATCGCCATATAAACCCAAAAATTTAAATGAAAATAAAAAATCAAAATTTATCTTGATTTTTATAAAAAATGTAATCCTTCATTAAAAGCAATGTAGCAACGCGTGCTCTGTCAATTGCTTTAGAATTCAGATTAATCTAGTTCTTAAAATTAACTCAGCTTATATACTTTTTTCACTGTGGGAATGTTTTTTAAGAATTTTAAATGTAAGTTGATTTTCTTAAAATTATTTATTGTTTCCCACAGCGGCGAATGTTTTGGTGTAACTCAATACGCGTGGCCAGTTTAAGGTAAGCAAATTAACTCCACACGGGAATCTTAATTGTGCCACGTTGATAAATTTTTAAGTGACACTTGACACTCTTTTGGCTGTTTTATGAAAGCCTTTAAAATGATTAATTCTTTCATGTTGGTGTGGTTTAAAAGAATGAAATCATATTATGCTACAACGTCGAGGATGGGAGAATCGGTTACCACAGGTAATCAATTCGGCCCAACGTTACAAAATGAACAAGGTTCATTATCAACCCGATCGAATGTACCCTACCCAGTGGTCATTGATATAGTGAGGAAGTGGTCTTTTCGATATGAGGGGGGAAAAGATCCCATTGCCTTTATCGAGAGAGTTGAAGAACTGGCCGAAGTATACGGGTTGGACAGGAATATGTTACCAAGAACAATGCCTGAGCTCTTAAAGGATGCAGCATTATTGTGGTTTAGAAATAATAACCGACAGTGGCAAACATGGCAAGGTTTCCGTAAGGACTTTCTAAGATTTTTCCTGCCAGCAAGATATTTTGAGGGTTTGGACGATGAAATCCGTAGAAGACAACAGAAACCTCGGGAATCGTTCAAGGATTTTGTAATTGTAATGCAGAACATAATGAGGCATGCAGGATACTCACCAGAACAGCAAGTAGATAGAATCTTCAGAAACTGTTTAGTAGACTATCAGCTGTACATAAAGAGGCGAGATTTCAATTCCCTGGAAGAACTTATCCAGATGGCAGAAGACTTTGAGGTAATACGAGCAAGTCATCCAGAGGTGAGTCATGATCGCCACGAAAATAGACCGATGCCGCGAAGAGAAGACCGCACGCGCCAGGTAGTACCGGCGAATAGTGAAGGTATTATTAATCCAAATACAGCTTGCAGAAGATGTGGACAAGATGGGCATGGCTATAGGTTTTGCCAAAACGAAAGCGTGTTGTTCTGTTGGCAATGTGGTAGGAGAGGAGTGAGGACACGAGATTGCTGCCGTAGAAGTTCGGGAAACGCCAGGGGACCGCACCCTCAGCAAGGGGAGGCAGCGGCCCACAATCAGAGACCTTTGCACCAATAAGCGCGTTTCGCCAAACCGAAACTAGGTTGTTAGCCCAAGTACAGCTTGGTAATCAACGCAAGGAAGCGACTATCGATACGGGTGCTTCTAGAAGTTATGTGAGTGAGCAGGTGGCGGAACAGCTAAGAGACTGTAGTGAGGCTATTCCAGTAGATAGCACAATCAGGCTAGCAAACGGGACTAGAGTAGAGGTGAGACAGCTACTCAGGATAGAAGTACAATTGGGCGGTAAGAAGTGCCAGTTGGAGGTTGGAGTAATGCCAATGATGTTAGATGAAGTGCTACTAGGTCTAGACTTTTTGAGAGCTATGGAATGTGAGATGTGGTGTGGAGATCAGAAGGTGAAATTTAAACCTGCTTCTCACCAGGTAATGACAGCTATAGATGAAAATCGGCCACAAACAACGAGTGAAACGATAGAAACCAGACCAACAGAGGATGAGCTCATCAAGATATTTTTAGACGAAGAGTTGGAGAAGTTTAAAACCCTTAAGGGGACAACTAATTTTGCGGAACACCGAATTATACTCAAGGATGACAGACCGGTCCGACAAAGGTACACCCAACGCAATCCTGAAATGCAACGACTTATCAATGAAGAGATAGACGAGCTGTTGAAGAACGGGAGTATAGAGCCGTCAAAGAGCCCGTACAGTGCACCTATTGTAATGGTACCCAAGAAGAATGGTAAGCTGAGGTTGTGTATCGATTACAGGCAGCTCAACGCGAAGACGGTGGCCGATGCATATCCCTTACCTCGGATAAATGCCATCCTTGATCGTCTCCGCAATGCAAAATTTATAAGCAGCATTGATTTAAAGAATGGTTACTGGCAAATTCCCATGGCAGATGATAGCAAGGAGTACACAGCATTTACAGTAGCAGGAAAAGGATTGTTCCAATGGAGAGTGATGCCGTTTGGGCTTACGTCAGCACCAGCCACGTTTCAGAGGACGTTAGACCGTGTGATTGGGGCGGAAATGGAACCGCACGCATTTGCGTACCTTGATGACATCGTGGTACTTGGAAGTTCGTTTGAAGAACACATGGCAAACCTGAAGGAAGTTTTTAGAAGGTTAAGGGAAGCCCGCCTCACCATAAACCACGAGAAATGTAAGTTTTTCCAAAAAGAAGTCAAATATTTAGGACACGTGGTCAACGAAAGCGGAATCAATACCGACCCTGATAAGGTTGCCGCGATCCGTGAACTTCAACCCCCAAGAAATGTGAGAGAGTTAAGAAGATGCCTCGGAATAGCTTCGTGGTACAGGCGATTTGTCCCGGAATTTGCTAAAATTGTTCACCCTTTGACGTCATTGTTGAAGAAGGGAAAACACTTCAGATGGAACGAAGAACAGCAGACTGCATTTGAAACTCTAAAGACACGATTAACCGAAGCACCGGTGTTAGCATGTCCAGATTTCGGTAAGAAGTTTACCTTACAAACCGATGCTTGTGAGTATGGCCTAGGAGCAGTCCTGACACAAGACTTTAATGGCCAGGAAAAAGTTATTTCGTACGCTAGCCGTCGTCTCAACGCGGCGGAAATGAATTACTCGGCAACAGAGAAAGAGTGCTTGGCGATAGTGTGGGCTATAAGGAAACTCAGACCTTACTTGGAAGGCTACCATTTCACAGTAGTCACAGATCACCTCGCTCTCAAATGGCTCAACTCAATCGAGAGTCCTTCCGGTCGAATAGCTAGATGGGCACTCGAGCTTCAGCAATATAACTTTGATGTACAGTACCGGAGAGGGAAACTCAATGTGGTAGCAGATGCACTTTCTCGTGACCCCATAAATGTGTGCCAAGCTATACAAGAGAAAACCCCACATTGTAACTGGTGGCGGAAGAAGTGTGAAGAAGTGAAGAAAGAGCCCGAGAAGTTCCCAGACTTCTCAATACTCAATGATCAATTATATCGACATCTCCCGAATGCCGATGAAGACGAAGAAAATATTCCCTGGAAGTTATGTGTACCTTTATTCCAAAGGCTAAGGGTTCTAGAGGAGAATCATAACGCACCAACTGCCGGTCACCTCGGCATTAGAAAGACAATAGCTCGGATAACTAACAAGTATTACTGGCCTGGAATGTTCAGGGATATAAAGAACTATGTAAGAAACTGCCAGACATGTCAGCGACACAAGCCCAATCAACTGCTCCCTGCAGGTCAGATGTTGTCGCGTATCGCCGAAGAACCCTGGGCGATAGTCTGCGCGGATTTCGTTGGACCACTCCCGAGGTCTAAGCATGGCAACTCAATGTTGTTAGTCTTTACAGACAAGTTTTCCAAGTGGTCCGAATTTATACCATTGCGCAGAGCAACCGGAGAAACGCTACGCAAAGCATTTCGAGAACGTATACTGGCAAACTTTGGCGTACCGAAAATTCTTATAACCGATAATGGATCCCAGTTCACAAGTCGATTATTAAGAGAATATCTCAAGGAAATTGGAGTACATCATCAGTTTACGGCACCGTACACACCCCAAGAGAATCCCACAGAACGGGTAAATAGAACGGTAAAGACTATGATCGCTCAGTTCACGGGTCAAAACCAAAAGACATGGGACGAAATACTACCGGAGATACAATTGGCGGTGAACACTGCTAAATCGGACACAACTCAGTACAGCGCCGCATTCCTAGTTCAAGGAAGAGAACCAAGACTTCCGTCGGCACTTTATGACGAAGTAACCCCAGGAACAGGAACGTCTGCCCTTAACCCGAACGCAAAAGCAGAAATGTTAAGAGAGATTTTTAGTTTAGTTAAGAAAAATCTCGTCAAAGCAGCGAAGGACCAAGCTCGACACTATAATTTGCGTCATAGAAAATGGAACCCGAAGGTAGGAGAATCAGTGTGGGTGAAAGAACACCATTTATCCAGCGCTGCAGATAATTTCGCTGCCAAACTTGCCCCAAAATATGATGGCCCCTATGTTATTCACCGATTAATATCCCCAGTGATCGCCGAATTGAGGAAGGAAAGCAGCAAAAGTACCCGTAGAGCGCATATAAGTGAATTAAAATTATTCAACGCAGATTGATTAAATTAAATAAAATAATAAACAAAACATAGTTCGAAAAAATACTCTAAAATACTGTATTTTAAGGTACCGTACTGTACCTTGGCAAGTTCGGTACAAAGTCACATATGCAACAAAGTGTTCAGTTTGAGTATACGTACCTTAACATTTTAGAGTACCTGTTAAAATACACAACCTTTATTATAACGAACTTTCACGAAGTACTCTAAAAATAACGTACTTTGTTGAGTACCTTAACGTACTCTGTACCTTGACTTTAACGAACTCTTATGAAACTGACAACAATGATAATAACAGTATTACCAAAAGTGAAATTTAAATTTTGTCTAACTATTATCCACAATAGGAAAATAATTAAGCAATCTTACTTTTTTAATTATTTTTAAAGGGATAGGTATTTAAACGTTTTTCAAATTGTAGTACGCATAAACTTTTATATTAAGTAAAAACCCATTGCTAATGATAAAAAGTATTGTACTTTAGTATGAATATATCAATTCTAACTTTTGCAACAAAATTGAAGTAATCGGCAACAAAGTTGATTTCTAGATTTTATTCTGTTAGTTGATGAGATTTGACGATACTACTTTTATGTGTTTAGAAATAGTTTTAAGGAGTATTAAAATATACAAAACATATTTATTAATTGCTACTACATTTTATTCCATATACGTTAGTGTAAACCATAAATTTATAACGGCTATCGAACAACATCGGCAACACTTTCTTATATTTGTGTGTATATCATAAAAAACTTTGTCACCAATACAAACACAATTGGCATGCTATGCGTGTATATGCATGTTTAAGAATTTACCAGCAGTTCAAAATTGATGGACTTTTTCCAAGTTGGTAAAATGCCTGAAGATTTTAAGATATACTTCTGATTAGAGTAGGTTAATAACCGCTTTTACATTAGCAATGAGCCAGCACTTCGATATTACCAAGTAATTTATTTACCAAAAAGTACATGCTCAAATCGCTGCTCATTTTATCAACTTGCAACTGTTGGGTTTTTTTTTAATGAAAATATACGAGTTATTTATGAATGCACAAGAACAAAACTTCGTCAAAATATTACGAACGCAGCCACAAGAAAGTTATCTAAAGATTCGTAACTTAGTACTTTAAAGTACTCTAAAGTTAACTAAAAAATACTCTAAAATCCCAAAGAACGGTACCTTATTTTAACGTACCGTTCTTTTTTTATTGTGTCTTTGTGTACCTAACTCTGTTTCCGACTTAGTTAGGTACCTAAAAAATAAATAACTTTTGTGCGTGCATAAGTTCAGTACAATCTAATAAGGTACTGTTTTTTTTCGAACTATGAAACAAAATATACAAATAAAACCTAAAAAAAAAAAAAAAAACTAATAAGAAATCAATTTAAATGAATTTTGCTATATAATAAAATAAAACTAAACCAAGAAAACAACATGAATTTAAAACAAAATCATTATAAAATAATAATAAAACAAAAGCACTAAGAAAAAAAAACATATGTTAAAAAAAAAACGCCAATATGGGCAACACTGTTCGAAGGTTCGATCGAACAAGCGGTATGATCAAAGAAAAACAAACAAGCAACACGCACTTACACACATTCTGCCCACGCACATCTCGTTCATTTGGTTAGCAACAGTGATTGTGCGCGCAGCTAAAGCGGAGAAAACAAGTATTTTGTTTAAATTTATTTTTATAACAACAGGAGGAGAAAAAAAAAACAACTGTAAGTAAGGAAAAGAAATATAATGTGTGTGTGTAAAGTGTTTTGTGTTCTCTTGTGAGGTAATTGAAAAGGAGAACAATAAATGGAAGAAGCTACCGGATCCGAATATCGGCAGGCGGACGAGCGGTAGTTCGGGCCCTTCCGGAAGAAAGGAGGGGGTGTGAGGACCCAAATTTGTTATAAAATTGTGGACACACAGTGGTACCCAATAAAAGGGGAATATGAATTGACATATGTAGTTTTTCTAGTGGGTAAATGGATTACATCCATTTCAAGGGGGCAGATTACATCTGCCAAAGTGTCTTTTCTTTTCAGCAACTACAAAATGATGCCAAGGACAAGAGAAAGCCAAGTGATGCCAAAAGAAGGAAGACAAGTGATGCCGAGAGAAAAAGCCAAGTGATCAAGAGGAAGCCAAGACGATACGAGAGGGTCAGGTGTAGCAGCCAACATAAAATACAACGAGTTGCAACAACATGTGTATCAAACGTGTTGCTTTATTAGAAATAAGTTGATAAAATAAATGTTGTAAAGTTATTACAACCGCTAGCGGTTCACACCTAGCGGGAAGTAATAACTACAAAACTACAAACTGTAGCCAATTGTATTAGTATATAAGCCAGGGAAAATTAACGATTAGCTCTCTTGTAATTTTACAGCGGAACGTGAAAGACGTGGTGGCAAGACAGAGACATCGGTAAGTTGAAGTGATAACATCATTTCAATTCAGAGTAGTGTAGTAGAAGGGGGTAAACTGAATTGATAACATCAATTTAGACAGTTAGTTACTGGTTTACAATCAGTAAAGAGTGGGATATTGGATTCGATTACATCGAATTCAAGCGTAGGACCAAGCTTAGAAGAAGGCGAATTTGATTACATCAAATTCCAGAATAGGGTACTGGTTTCCCAATCAGTACAAGCAAGTATTAGGAGATAACTTCCTGGAAGTAATACTCGGAAGCACAGAGGGAAATTGTAGGCTAGGAAAAGCTAGGAGTAACTAGTTCGTGTCCTGGAAGAAAACACTCGGAACGAAACTAGTTTAGGTTCTCTCGCCTTGCCAACACTCTGGTTCCCTACAAGAGACAGCAATCTAGTTCTCAATAAAAACCTAGTTTGTAAGAGTAAAGATAAAAGTGAAACAATAAAGTGAAAGAGAAGTGTCCATAAAAGAAAAGAGTTAAGGTGTTTTCTTTTAAATTTTATGTAAAGGAGCCTGGACACGACTGAGTTCTACCCCAGCTTCAAACCCGGACTAACCGGAGGTTCCTTACAATAGAAAAATTGATGATAGGAAGATTTTTCTATAGAAAAATTGATGATAGGAAGATTTTTCTATAGAAAAATTGATGATAGGAAGATTTTTCTATAGAAAAATTGATGATATGAAGATTTTTCTATAGAAAAATTGACGATATGAAGATGAGTATTCCATATAAGATAAAAATTATTATTTAGAAGAATTTTCTACATAGAAAAATTGACAGAAAAGAATTGTTTTCTAAGTGATAGTTCTCATTTAACTTTATTTATGCCTTAAGCTTCAATTATGTATGACTAATTTGGTTAATCTATTTAGGCATTTTTAGATTTGATCAATTACTATTTTTGCAAAGCTTTCAAAAATTAGTTTTTCTTTACCATTTACCTTAAATTCCACTTGTAAATATTATTTCATAATTAATATTCGTTAACTATTTTTATCTGATTGTGTACGATCTCCTTAAGCCAGAGAAAATATTGTAGCTGCTGTCATCAAACATGAAAATGTGACCAGTTGAAAATATCTGATTTCCTTTAGCAATTTATCAATTTCCGCTTTCCCTTTAGCATTTGCAGTAGCAGGAGTTTTCATAATGAAAATGTTTTATGAAAATGAATGAATGAGCGATGTGAAATGTTATATAATGAATTTGTGTGCTTTAGCATAACAAAGTTTATTACTTTTACTAGTGCCGTACAGCGACAACACTGGTGGTATATAGTGTTAGTGTTTAGTAATTATTGCAGTCATAAATTTGTAGTCTGCAACCAATAACAATTACTTGACTACTTTATCTTTTAGTACTTTCATAGTTGAGTTCTATTTCGCTTTATACTCGATAATGCTGAGAACGTGTAATGCATTGAAATTTACATGATTGTTGCTTTTACTTTGGGGGTAAAGTGGGTTAAATATTTGAAGCGCTGATGTTGTTAAGTATGTTCTTGTATGTATGTGTAAAAGTATGCACATCTATTTTTTTAATTATATTTTCTTGTATTGTTGATTTACTACTGCTTGCCGTTAGCCTTTTCTCTGTCGCCGATATAACAGTGTGAATATTGTTATGACATACCCTAAGTTAGATACAAAGGGTATATTCAGTTCATTCAAATGTTTGTAATATTCCGAAATATTGTTCTGATATCCAACTCAAACTAAATTTCTAAGTTGTTCTTCTACTCTGAAATAAAACAATTTTGAAGATAAATCGACAAATTGTATATCTTTTGGTAGCTAGACTTTGCCTATGTCAAAACTTCACTGCTGTGGTTTTAGGTGTCATTGAGTTGGTCTTAACCGACTATAGCGTTTTTTTCTTACGATTTTTTTCCATCCCTCTGTTGCAATAATATTTGCCACGTTTTAACCAGGTATTTATGATTTCAATTTGAATATTGCATATAAAGCACGCAATTTACTTAAATATTTTGTAGAAAATGCAAATTGCAGAAAATTTCATGTTTCAGTACACACTCAAATGCGCCCACACACACATAATCGCAACTGGGTTGTATCCCTGCAGTTATAATGTGAAGGACAGTCCTCAAAACGAACAAAAATAAAATATGCCTACTTCTAGGCATTTCCTTCATGACTTAAGCAAAAATGTCAGAAGACTTGAGATGGATATTAGGCGCTTTCTCTTACTTTGCTAGTTTTGGCGCCTATGCTTTTTGAACCGTTGGTTTTGTTACATCCATTTAGAAATGCTCCTGGAGAACAGACGAATGTACGCACTTACTATTAATAAATATGCAGGTGTTCGGGCATAATAAAATGAAATCAGGTTAAAAATACCACCCACATAACACAATAAACTCCTTCTTTACAGCACTATAGACTGCAAGGACAACAACGAACTAAAGAAGGTCAAGTCCGACCATATGAAACGCTACACTAATCAGGTCAAATATCTTATATATAAACTCTTTCCGTAGTAAAGGTTTTTTTTTTAACGAAAACTTCCATTGTTTCCTTTTGTGTAGAAAAGTCTTTCTATAGTCTTCCTTTTCTATAGAAAAGTCTTTCTATCGCCTTCCTTTTCTATATAAAAATCTTCCTATTGTCTTCCTTTTCTATAGAAAAGTCTTTCTATCGTCTTCCTTCTATAGAAAGTTTTATAGAAAAGTCTTCCTATCGTCTTCCTTTTCTATAGAAAAGTCTTCCTATCGTCTTCCTTTTCTATAGAAAAGTCTTCCTATCGTCTTCCTTTTCTATAGAAAAGTCTTCCTATCGTCTTCCTTTTCTATAGAAAAGTCTTCCTATCGTCTTCCTTTTCTATAGAAAAGTCTTCCTATCGTCTTCCTTTTCTATAGAAAAGTCTTCCTATCGTCTTCCTTTTCTATAGAAAAGTCTTCCCATCGTCTTCCTTTTCTATAGAAAAGTCTTCCTATCGTCTTCCTTTTCTATAGAAATGTCTTCCTATCGTCTTCCTTTTCTATAGAAAAGTCTTCCTATCGTCTTCCTTTTCTATAGAAAAGTCTTCCTATCGTTTTCCTTTTCTATAGAAAAGTCTTCCTATCGTCTTCCTTTTCTATAGAAAAGTCTTCCTATCGTCTTCCTTTTCTATAGAAAAGTCTTTCTATCGTCTTCCTTTTCTATAGAAAAGTGTTTCCTTTCGACTTCCTTTTCTATAGAAAAGTCTTCCTATCGTTTTCCTTTTCTATAGAAAAGTCTTCCTATCGTCTTCCTTTTCTATAGAAAAGTCTTACTATCGTCTTCCTTTTCTATAGAAAAGTCTTTCTATCGTCTTCCTTTTCTATAGAAAAGTCTTTCTATCGTCTTCCTTTTCTATAGAAAAGTCTTCCTATCGTCTTCCTTTTCTATAGAAAAGTCTTCCTATCGTCTTCCTTTTCTATAGAAAAGTCTTCCTATCGTCTTCCTTTTCTATAGAAAAGTCTTCCTATCGTCTTCCTTTTCTATAGAAAAGTCTTCCTATCGTCTTCCTTTTCTATAGAAAAGTCTTCCTATCGTCTTCCTTTTCTATAGAAAAGTCTTCCTATCGTCTTCCTTTTCTATAGAAAAGTCTTCCTATCGTCTTCCTTTTCAATAGAAAAGTCTTCCTATCGTCTTCCTTTTCTATAGAAAAGTCTTCCTATCGTCTTTCTTTTCTATAGAAAAGTCTTCCTATCGTCTTCCTTTTCTATAGAAAAGTCTTCCTATCGTCTTCCTTTTCTATAGAAAAGTCTTCCTGTCGTCAACTTTTCTATAGAAAAGTCTTCCTATCGTCATCTTTTCTATAGAAAAGTCTTCCTATCGTCAACTTTAATATAGAAAAGTCTTCCTATCGTCAACTTTTCTAAAGAAAAGTCTTCCTATCGTCAACTTTTCTATAGAAAAGTCTTCCTATCGTCAACTTTTTTATAGAAAATCTTCCTATCGTCAACTTTTCTATAGAAAAGTCTGCCTATCGTCAACTTTTCTATAGAAAAGTCTTCCTATCGTCAACTTTTCTATAGAAAAGTCTTCCTATCGTCAACTTTTCTATAGAAAAGTCTTCCTATCGTCAACTTTTCTATAGAAAAGTCTTCCTATCCTCAACTTTTCTATAGAAAAGTCTTCCTATCGTCAACTTTTCTATAGAAAAGTCTTCCTATCGTCAACTTTTCTATAGAAAAGTCTTCCTATCGTCAACTTTTCTATAGAAAAGTCTTCCTATCGTCAACTTTTCTATAGAAAAGTCTTCCTATCGTCAACTTTTCTATAGAAAAGTCTTCCTATCGTCAACTTTTCTATAGAAAAGTCTTCCTATCGTCAACTTTTCTATAGAAAAGTCTTCCTATCGTCAACTTTTCTATAGAAAAGTCTTCCTATCGTCAACTTTTCTATAGAAAAGTCTTCCTATCGTCAACTTTTCTATAGAAAAGTCTTCCTATCGTCAACTTTTCTATAGAAAAGTCTTCCTATCGTCAACTTTTCTATAGAAAAGTCTTCCTATCGTCAACTTTTCTATAGAAAAGTCTTCCTATCGTCAACTTTTCTATAGAAAAGTCTTCCTATCGTCAACTTTTCTATAGAAAAGTCTTCCTATCGTCAACTTTTCTATAGAAAAGTCTTCCTATCGTCAACTTTTCTATAGAAAAGTCTTCCTATCGTCAACTTTTCTATAGAAAAGTCTTCCTATCGTCAACTTTTCTATAGAAAAGTTTTCCTATCGTCAACTTTTCTATAGAAAAGTCTTCCTATCGTCAACTTTTCTATAGAAAAGTCTTCCTATCGTCAACTTTTCTATAGAAAAGTCTTCCTATCGTCAACTTTTCTATAGAAAAGTCTTCCTATCGTCAACTTTTCTATAGAAATGTCTTCCTATCGTCAACTTTTCTATAGAAATGTCTTCCTATCGTCAACTTTTCTATAGAAAAGTCTTCCTATCGTCAACTTTTCTATAGAAAAGTCTTCCTATCGTCAACTTTTCTATAGAAATGTCTTCCTATCGTCAACTTTTCTATAGAAAAGTCTTCCTATCGTCAACTTTTCTATAGAAAAGTCTTCCTATCGTCAACTTTTCTATAGAAAAGTCTTCCTATCGTCAACTTTTCTATAGAATAGTTGACGATAGGAAGACTTTTCTATAGAAATGTCTTCCAATCGTCAACTTTTCTATAGAAATGTCTTTCTATCGTCAACTTTTCTATAGAAATGTCTTCCTATCGTCAACTTTTCTATAGAAATGTCTTCCTATCGTCGACTTTTCTATAGAAATGTCTTCCTATCGTCGACTTTTCTATAGAAATGTCTTTCTATCGTCAACTTTTCTATAGAAATGTCTTCCTATCGTCAACTTTTCTATAGAAATGTCTTCCTATCGTCAACTTTTCTATAGAAAAGTCTTCCTATCATCTTCCTTTTCTATAGAAAAGTCTTCCTATCGTCTTCCTTTTCTATAGAAAAGTCTTCCTATCGTCTTCCTTTTCTATAGAAAAGTCTTCCTATCGTCAACTTTTCTATAGAAAAGTCTTCCTATCGTCAACTTTTCTATAGAAATGTCTTCCTATCGTCAACTTTTCTATAGAAAAGTCTT
Source organism: Stomorhina lunata (assembly GCA_933228675.1). Classification (NCBI taxonomy): domain Eukaryota; kingdom Metazoa; phylum Arthropoda; class Insecta; order Diptera; family Rhiniidae; genus Stomorhina; species Stomorhina lunata. Next base: position 135,695,036 of record OW121741.1, on the reverse strand, counting down.
CCTATCGTCAACTTTTCTATAGAAAAGTCTTCCTATCGTCAACTTTTCTATAGAAAAGTCTTCCTATCGTCAACTTTTCTATAGAAAAGTCTTCCTATCGTCAACTTTTCTATAGAAATGTCTTCCTATCGTCAACTTTTCTATAGAAAAGTCTTCCTATCGTCAACTTTTCTATAGAAAAGTCTTCCTATCGTCAACTTTTCTATAGAAAAGTCTTCCTATCGTCAACTTTTCTATAGAAAAGTCTTCCTATCGTCAACTTTTCTATAGAAAAGTCTTCCTATCGTCAACTTTTCTATAGAAAAGTCTTCCTATCGTCAACTTTTCTATAGAAAAGTCTTCCTATCGTCAACTTTTCTATAGAAAAGTCTTCCTATCGTCAACTTTTCTATAGAAATGTCTTCCAATCGTCAACTTTTCTATAGAAATGTCTTTCTATCGTCAACTTTTCTATAGAAATGTCTTCCTGTCGTCAACTTTTCTATAGAAATGTCTTCCTATCGTCGACTTTTCTATAGAAATGTCTTCCTATCGTCGACTTTTCTATAGAAATGTCTTCCTATCGTCAACTTTTCTATAGAAATGTCTTCCTATCGTCAACTTTTCTATAGAAATGTCTTCCTATCGTCAACTTTTCTATAGAAAAGTCTTCCTATCGTCAACTTTTCTATAAAAAAGTCTTCCTATCGTCAACTTTTCTATAAAAAAGTCTTCCTATCGTCAACTTTTATATAGAAATATCTTCCTATCGTCAAAATTTGTAAAGAAATGTCATCCTATCATATCGTGTAGGGTATACGAAGGAAATGAGAAATGTTTGAATGTAAAGTTTAAACTTTATTGATATGCAAATGTAAAACTAACTTTAAATGCTGTTAAATGCAATTTTACACACATAAATATATTAACATATATACATATACTTTACATTAGATACAATCCTAAACATATGAGTATTAAAAGTAATGCTCAGGTTCTGTATTTAACAGTTTGCAATAAACATTTACAACTCATGACATTTATACATCAGTATTATCTGAATGTTAACTAAAAAAGTACAACATGTATTCGTATTATTATAAAACTTTAAATATGTTTTAGCTGAAGTATGTAATTGTTATAATAGCCTTTAGGTAGAAACATAATTCCTGAGTTAGAACAAGTGGAATAAGTAATTTGTAGTAACTATTTATATTCTAAAAAGTTTTTTTCATATTATTTAATGCAAATTTCATGAATAAATAAATAAATATTGATGTTATTTATGAAAAACTCGTAAAATGTTACGCTCGTGCGATTTGACATGAGACTTGTGACATATTTGTTGCGCAGTATTTCTTTTACTACGAGTACTTATTCAATTATTACGCATAAATATCAAATAAAATGTTTCCTTTTAGATTGTAACTGAAAAAAGTGTGGGAGGTAAAGAAAAGATAGAACTGAAAAATGTTATGTGTTTCTGTTAAGATGATAATCTTCACTTTATATTGATAATTGCTTAGACACTATAATTCGTATTTATTTTGTCTCACAAATTACACTCCTTAAATACGTCTCATTTCAAAGTAATGACTTAAACAGCCAATATATAAGTAGTATTCAAGCAAAACATCAGCACTTTCAACAATAAAATTGGTTTGGAAAATTTCTCGCTGGGCTTAAATTTAATCAGAACTAGGTAAAGTATATTTTTTTGTAATAATCGAAATCATATATTTACTGGTTTATTATTTTTCAATATTTGTTTCTGTTTTTATGAGATTTATTTATGTGTTCATGTGTTTATAAAACAAACAAAATAATATTTGATTTCTTGTAAATTTATATTTGTTTTTGTTATGACAAAATAACAAATTTAAAATTATATTGGATATTTATTTAAGAGTCTTAACAAAATTTTTACAAACACACACACACTCACACACATGTTTTCAGCTTCCTGCGATAGAAGAGACAGACAAATACATATAACCAAAAATACAGTCTGTTTCACTAAGATGTACCCAGTAGGGTTATATATGGCTCAAACATGTATATCAATCAAAAGCACCAAAATATTATTGATTTATTTTTAGGATGCGAATGTTGAAACCATTTTTTTGAGGAAAAATGGAAGAATTTTAGATTTCATTAAAATATCAAGCAATTTGTTAGGGTATACTTAAGTGAGTAGGACTGTATTTTTTAATTTATATTGTTTGCAAACAAGCCCCTCTTGTCCTTTCATACATTAGAGAAAATTGTATCAGTAAAATAATAAAAAAAATTTCAAAAATAAAATAAAAATACACAAACATTCTGGTATTTTTACAAATATCTATAAAGAAAATAATAAACCCGAGCAAAGGACGGAAAACCTTTATTCAAACACATCTTTAAATCTCGTTTGTGGGTATTTATATATTAAGTACTTTTTAGGCTCTAATAAATAAAGCATTTTACAAAAAATAATCATACACAGAAAAGCAGAAACGAAAGAAATAACAATTTTCAATTTGTAAAGAATTAAAAAAAAAAATACAAAATACAAAATCCCTTTAGGCTGTTACACTATTCGAGTGTATGAAAAGAACAGCCTTAAACATTTTTTTTGCAATAAAGGAGAAAATAAACCAAAAAAAGAGGAAAAAATCTTCAAACCAATATCAAATGAGTCCCTTACGATTTGTTTGCTGTTGTAGTATTAGTAGAACATACATATATGCATGTACGTTACAATGTCTATGTGTAGGAATTTAAGAATAGGAGTATCTGTGTATAAGCATGTGAGTGATAACATACTTTTTTGTATCCTTTTTCTATAGTTTATTTTCTTTTTTTAAGAATGATTGTTTTTTAGCTCGAGGCCAAAACTTTGTTTTCTGAATAACCATAAAAGATTCCCTCACTATCAGCTTTTACTCATATGTTTTCACATACATATGTACATATGTGTGCGTGTGTATGTGTCTGTGAATTGCCTGGTTTTCACCTGTCATCTGTGAATGAACTAATATCAAATAAAATTTATTTCAGTACTAAATAAAGTTGAAAAAAAACCTGAAAAAAATGAACAAACAAACAGAAAACACCACTAAATATTAGGTAAAGTTATAGACTTGAGAAGCAAAGAAAAAGGTGATTGACTAACAACTGACACCTGAACAAGGGTTTAAATAAAACAAGTAAGAGTGGTATATTGGGCTTTGCCGAATCTTGGATACCCTTCACCAATGGTGTTCCAAAAGTACTTAATGTAATTCGTAGCAATATTTGGTTATACTAGTATTATATGCAAAGAGTCTTTAAAATTAAGAGTCGGAAAACGAAAACCTTTTCGGTGGCGTCATCATCTAGAATAGTTATGCACCCAAAGGTTAGGTTGGGCAGGTGGCTGATGTCTAGGGAAGCTTCACTTGGGTTCTAAAGTGATCCCTTTGTGAAAGATAATGATTACTAGACTACAAGTAGAGAATGCATATTTAAGCCAGCCAGTAGCTTCGAAATAAAATAGACACATATTTTACGAACATTTAATAAAGTTCGATAGACCAGATAAACCATGCAGAAAAGATGCTTCAAAATGTAGATGCCCTTAGATTTGCAAAAGCACATCGATATGATGAAGATTAAGTATTTTGGCATGCAACCCAAAAACACAGTGCCCAGTGAGGGTTCTGCACTTTAATTGGTACGAATTATCCAACTAGTAGAAGTTCTTGATTAGTTATGTAAAACTCTGAAGTTAGCGGACTGATTTAGGTCAAAGCTTTAACAATGATTGTCAATGTATACAAGCCTTAAAATAATAGGGTATACACTCTTAGTTTTAGATACATACGTGAAATATATAGCTTTTGAATGGATGGTTATCAGCTTTGTCGGAAAAGTTTACTTATTAATTTGAAGTTAGTTAATTAATTAAAATGAACACTTCATCAATAATATTTGGGATGTATAGTTCTTTCGATCTGTCCGATGGATGTTTGGAAAGTTTTGCTCTAGTTCTTTGTGCAATTTTAATGTGATTTAATTTATCAGCATTAAATCGATTCCCGGTTGGGTTTATTTGGGAGATTTCACTAAATGTGAATAGAGCTCGCCCATTTTCAATATCGAACTTTTCAAGAGATCAGAAATACTTTTGTCAAATGTTGTCCCTCTAGAAAGTTTATTTTAGGCGCTATTGTCCTGAATATCAATATTGTACAACGTCTTTATACTAAATGTCATCATCGTATCTATTATAATTTGTCATTTATTAGCTACTAAGAGATTGCCTTAGGCGAAGTTATACGGGATCAATTGTCAAACGTGAACGGATTTCTCCCAATTGCAATTAAAAAATTTTAATTTTTGTTGATATGTGAGATACTTACATACATATGTAGGTTTTGAACGGATATCATGTAATTAGCTGCATTTTTGTACTTCCTAGGAAGATTACCTATAATTTGATATATAATACATTCTCAAATGTTATCATAATGTTCAAAAGTAAGACACAAAATTAAGATAAATGCAGTGTGTCTGTCTGCTAAAACCAGATTTGTGGAGCTCCTGAATTGTCCCACCCTGAATTTCAACATTGTCGATCAAAACACCATCGCTTAAACGCTAAATTATATCTACCACAAATTACAGAATGCATCAGGATTTAGATAATCCCCTGCGAAGGACGCTATTAAACTTCATCAAAATAAACATCTGAGATATCGACAAAACAGGAGCTCCAAAAACTTGACTACAACAGAAAAAAGGACAGACAGGTAGACGGACGGACATGTAGACGGACGGATAAACAAACAGACGGACGGACGGGCAAACAAACAGACGGACGGACGGAGGTCGCGAAATCGATTCTTGTGCCGATTCTGAGTTGATCGGTACAATTTGAATGGTATTCATAATCAGATTTGTGGAGTATATATATCAGATTTTAGAAAATCCTCCCATAAAGAACGATGTCAAATTTCATCACAATCGGTCCATAAACACCTGAGATATCGCTGAAACAATACTTACAAAATGTAAACAAAATTTCTTAGACACGTACTTTGGGCAATTTGCTGTACATCAAATGTAGTGTTATGGCGATATCTCAATTGTTTATAGACCGCTTTTGATAAAATTTAATAACGTGCTTGGTGGGGGAATTTCCTAAAATCTGATATAAAATTTATGTAGGTCCGTACTAAAGGAGGATAGTTTTTCCTATTTCTGCATTTAATTTTTTCAACAAACATTCTCTAATGTGTACTTTGGGCAATTTGCCATACATCAAATTCAGTGTTTTGGCGATAACTCAGTTGTTTATGGACCGATTTTGATAAAATTTTACAGAGTGCTTTGGGAAAATATTTCCTACAATCTGATATATAACATATTATCACATGTACACCAGGAGTATCTTTTTTCTCTTGTTATTTAAAAGTGTGTTTCAATCAAAAATTTTCAAATTTTCGTCTAATTTTTGGTATTTTTTCGATATTTTCGGTGTTTATAAACCGATTTTAATGAAATTTAATAGCGTTCATTGCGGGAGAATTTCCTAAAATTTGGTATATAACTTATGTAAGTCCATCCTCCAGGGACTTCAGAAACTTGATTTCAACAGACAGACAGACAGACGGACGGACAGACAGACAGACAGACAGACAGACGGACATCGCTTAATCGATTCTCCTCCCGATTCTGAGTCGATCGGTATAATTTTTATGGGGTCTACGATCACTAATAAAAAAATTACAAACGGAATCACAAACTTATAATACCCTTTCACCTATTGGTGAAGGGTATAAAAAGTACAACCAGTAAAAAGAAAAAAAAAAAATGTTATTTCCAAATAACCTCAACTTTTTAGCAAAAATATATTCAAGTCAGCTCTAAGCACTTTCTTATGTTTGCGAGTATTTAGACAGTTAAAAAGTGAATAACCATAAGTTATGTTATAAACACATGCAAGACCTTAATAACCCAGCAAACACGATAAAGACTCAAAATTTAGCAGTACAAAGAAACCATAGAATTTATTATCATTTTATGTAGAAAAATTTTTCTATAGAAAATTTTTCTATAGAAAAATTTTATATAGAAAAATATAAATTTTTCTATAGAAAAAATTTTACATAGAAAAATTTTTCTATAGAAAAAATTGTACATAGAAAAATTTTTCTATAGAAAAAATTTTATGCAGAATAATTTTTCTATAGAAAAAATTTTATATAGAAAAATTTTTCTAAAGAAAAAATTTTATATACAAAAATATTTCTATAGAAAAATTTTATATAGAAACATTTTTCTATAAAAAAATTTTATATAGAAAAATTTTTCTATAAAAAAATTGTATATAAAATTTTTTTATAGAAAAATTTTATATAGAAAAATTTTATATAGAAAAATTTTTTTATAGAAAAAATTTTATATAGAAATTTTTTCTATAGAAAAAATTTTATATAGAAATTTTTTCTATAGAAAAAATTTTATATAGAAATTTTTTCTATAGAAAAAATTTTATATAGAAATTTTTCAATAGAAAACATTTTATATAGAAATTTTTTCTAAAGAAATATTTTATATAGAAATTTTTTCTATAGAGAAAATTTTATATAGAATTTTTTTTTATAGAGAAAATTTTAAATAGAAATTTTTTCTACAGAAAAAATTTTGTATAGAAATTTTTTCTTTAGAAAAAATTTTATATGGAAATTTTTTCTATAGAAAAAATGTTATATAGAAAATTTTTTCTATAGGAACAATTTTATATAGAAATTTTTTCTATAGAAATTTTTTCTATAGAAAAAATTTTATAAAGAAATTTTTTTTATAGAAAAAATTTTATATAGAAATTTTTTCTACAGAAAAAATTTGATATTAAAATTTTTTCTATAGAAAAATTCTTGATAAAAAATTTTCTGATAAAAAAATTTTTTGATATAAAATTTTCTATAGAAAAATTTTTGATATAAAATTTTCTATAGAAAAATTTTTGATAAAAAATTTTCTATAGAAAAATTTTTGATAAAAAATTCACTATAGAAAAATTTTTGATAAAAAATTTTCTATAGAAATTTTTTCTATAGATAGAATTTTATATAGAAATTTTTCAATAGAAAAAATTTTATATAGAAATTTTTTCTAAAGAAAAATTTTATATAGAAATTTTTTCTATAGAGAAAATTTTATATAGAAATTTTTTCTTTAGAAAAAATTTTATATGGAAATTTTTTCTATAGGAAAAATGTTATATAGAAAATTTTTTCTATAGAAAACATTTTATATAGAAATATTTTCTATAGAAATTTTTCTATAGAAAAAATTTTTTATAGAAATTTTTTCTATAGAAAAAATTGTGTATAGAGGTTTTTTCTATAGAAAAAATTTAATAAAGAAATTTTTTTTATAGAAAAAATTTTATGTAGAAATTTTTTCTATAGAAAAAATTTTATATAGAAATTTTTTCTATAGAAAAAATTTTATATAGAAATTTTTTCTATAGAAAAAATTTTATATAGAAATTTTTTCTATAGAAAAAATTTTATATAGAAATTTTTTCTATAGAAAAAATTTTATATAGAAATTTTTTCTATAGAAAAAATTTTATATAGAAATTTTTTCTATAGAAAAAATTTTATATAGAAATTTTTTCTATAGAAAAAATTTTATATAGAAATTTTTTCTATAGAAAAAATTTTATATAGAAATTTTTTCTATAGAAAAAATTTTATATAGAAATTTTTTCTATAGAAAAAATTTTATATAGAAATTTTTTGTATAGAAAAAATTTTATATAGAAATTTTTTCTATAGAAAAAATTTTATATAGAAATTTTTTCTATAGAAAAAATTTTATATAGAAATTTTTTCTATAGAAAAAATTTTATATAGAAATTTTTTCTATAAAAAAAATTTTATATAGAAATTTTTTCTATAGAAAAAATTTTATATTTATTATAGAAATATTATATAGAAATTTTTCTATAGAAAGTTTTGAAAATTTCTGTTTTTAAAAACTGTTTAAAGTTTTCAAAAATTTTGTTTGCTGGCCTTAGATTTGAACATAACCATTAAGTATCCTCTTTATCACCGACTGTGCGTAGGAGTAGGTTTCCTCTTTATTTTACTCTTATCCTTCATATTTCCATTTGACCCTTTTGGAAAATATGATGGGTTTTTATATGTTTACATATACTTAGATAAATATGTTTTCCTGTTTATATATTCCTCATAAATACAATAATAAATGGACCAATGCCTAAAAGGGATTTAAAATACAGGAAAACAAAAACAAAAAACAGGAAAAAATTGAGGAACAACAAAATGTAAAAAAAAAATTAATATAAACAAACATAAGAGCTTTTACATCAATAACAATCTTTCACATTCAATGATTGACTTAAACATGGGCGTAGCTTATATTGGCTTAATACCAAAATCTTTCCGTCATACTTTCAACATCTTTGTAATAAATGGAGAACGTTTAATCAGTCATTAAATCCTTCATTGGTATTAATTTGAGCTTATAACGATTTGCTATTGAATTGTTTTTAGCTATTTCTACTAAAGGAAGGGATTTAATATTTGCCTATAAATATATAAAAGAGTTTTTCTATAGATGGGGTATAGCAATATTTTACTTCATGATCTGAACGTGGGAACATATGTAACCCTGAACATATGAACTTGAGCATATTTTTGTGTTCAGCCAATAAATCTTGTCTCAAATGTGCAGAACGAGTCTCATATTTAGGTAAAATGGTTTTCTATTGCTGATAACTAAAAAATGACAAATTGTAACCGAAATTATGGGAAATTCAATGTGAAGTATTTTATAAGAGCCTCTTGTGTAGGCACGTGCAATACAAATACATTTTTCAATAGTATTAGATACATATATATATTTTTAGTTTCTTTTTTTTGTATTAATGTGTCAAATGATTTATTTTTAGCTCATTAATTATAATAACAGTTCATTTTTTTTGTATCAAGTACATGAAATAGTTGTGATTTATTTTAGTTATATAAACAACTAAAACTGCTTAAGGTTAATGGAATAAATTGCCTTATCTACAATTGGCCTTGAGAAATTGAGAATATCGTCGGCTTAATATGCAAAACAGCTAAGTCTAGTTCTTAAGTTAGCAGGTTTTGAATATTAAGTCGACGATTATACAAAATCTGAACTTAATACTATAAAATAATAGAATTATTTTAGTTTTTGGATATTTGGTTGCCATATGGCAATTTCAGTATTTTCCCTTTAATCAAAACTTAGTTATACATTTTTTGTAGAAAAACCTTTTATAAAAATTTTTCTTTCCAATAAAGAAAAATTTTAGCTATTTTTGTTATTAAAATTTTTTCTATAGAAAATTTTTTATACAAAACAATTTTCTTTATGAAATCTTTTTGCAATAGTTCGTTAAAGACATTTATTTTCAATAGAAAAATTTTCCTTAACACAATTTTTTTTCAATAGAAAAAAAGGAAAATTTTCGTTGTCAAAATTTTTTATTGTAAATTTTTTGCTATCAAAATTTTTTCGATAGAAAAATTTTTGCTATCAAAATTTTATCGATAGAAAAATTTTTGCTATCATAATTTTTTCTATAGAAAAATTTTTGCTATCAAAATTTTTTCTATAGAAAAATTTTTATCATCAAAATTTTTTCTATACAAAAATTTTTGTCATCAAAATTTTTTCTATAGAAAAATGTTTGTCATCAAAATTTTTTCTATAGAAAAATTTTTGTCATCAAAATTTTTTCTATAGAAAAATTTTTGTCATTAAAATTTTTTCTATAGAAAAATTTTTGTCATCAAAATTAGAAAAAAAAAAATGTAGAAAAAATGTCGATAACCAAAATTTTTCTAAAAAAAAATTTGATAAACAAAATTTTTGTATAAAAAAAAAAATTAATAACAAAACTTGTGTATATAAAACATTTTGATGTCCAACATTTTTTTATTGAAAAATTTTTACTAACAAAAAAAGCAAAAATTTGTGTATACAAAAAATATTGATAAACAAAATTTTTCTATACAAAAAATTAATTTTTCTATAAAAAAATGAATTTTTCTATAGAAAAAATTTTGATATCCAAAATTTTTCCAAAACAAAATTTTGATAAATAACATTTTTCAATAAAAAAAATTGAATAACAAAAATTTTTGTATAGAAAACATTTTAATATCCAAAATTTTTTTATAGAAAAAAATTTGATAACCAAATTTTTTTTATAGAAAAAATTTTGCTATCAAAATTTTTTCTATAGAAAAATTTTTGCTATCAAAATTTTTTCTATAGAAGAAATTTTTGTTATCAAAATTTTTTCTATAGAACAATTTTTGCTATCAAAATTTCTTCTATAGAAAAATTTTTGCTATCATAATTTTTTCTATAGATAAATTTTTTCTGTCAAAATTTTTTCTATAGAAAAATTTTTGCTATCAAAATTTTTTCTATAGAAAAATTTTTGCTATCAAAATTTTTTCCATAGAAAAATTTTTGCTATCAAAATTTTTTCTATAGAAAAATTTTTGCTATCAAAATTTTTTCTATAGAAAAATTTTTGCTATCAAAATTCTTTCTATAGAAAAATTTTTGATATCAAAATTTTTTCTATAGAAAAATTTTTGCTAGGAAACTTTTTTCTATAGAAAAATTTTTGTCATCAAAATTTTTTCTATAGAAAAATTTTGATAGCAAAAATTTTTCTATAGAAAAACTTTTGCTATCAAAAATTTTTCTATAGAAAAATTTTTGCTATCAAAATTTTTTCTATAGAAAAATTTTTGCTATCAAAATTTTTTCTATAGAAAAATTTGTGTCATCAAAATTTTTTCTATAGAAAAATATTTGTCATTAAAATTTTTTCTATAGAAAAATTTTTGCTATCAAAATTTTTTCTATAGAAAAATTTTTGCTATCAAAATTTTTTCTATAGAAAAATTTTTGCTATCAAAATTTTTTCTATAGAAAAATTTTTGCTATCAAAATTTTTTCTATAGAAAAATTTTTGCTATCAAAATTTTTTCTATAGAAAAATTTTTGCTATCAAAATTTTTTCTATAGAAAAATTTTTGCTATCAAAATTTTTTCTATAGAAAAATTTTTGCTATCAAAATTTTTTCTATAGAAAAATTTTTGCTATCAAAATTTTTTCTATAGAAAAATTTTTGCTATCAAAATTTTTTCTATAGAAAAATTTTTGCTATCAAAATTTTTTCTATGGAAAAAATTTTGATAGCAAAAATTTTTCCATAGAAAAAATTTTGTTAGCAAAAATTTTTCTGTAGAAAAATTTTTGCTATCAAAATTTTTTCTATAGAAAAATTTTTGCTATCAAAATTTTTTCTATAGAAACATTTTTGCTATCAAAATTTTTTCTACAGAAAAATTTTTGCTAACAAAATTTTTTCTATGGAAAAATTTTTGCTATCAAAATTTTTTCCATAGAAAAATTTTTGCTATCAAAATTTTTTCATCATAGTTTTTTTTTTATAAAAATTTTTGGTATCAAAATTTTTTCTATAGAAAAATTTTTGCTATCAGATTTTTTTCTATAGAAAAATTTTTGTCATCAAAATTTTTTCTATAGAAAAATTTTTGTCATCAAAATTTTGATGACAAAAATTTTTCTTTAGAAAAAATTTTGATGACAAAAATTTTTCTATAGAAATATTTCTCATCATTGCTATAAAAAGTTTTTCTACAGAAAATATTTTGATGACAAAATTTTTTCTTTAGACAATTTTTTGTCATCAAAATATTTTCTTTAGAAAAATTTTTGCTATCAAAATTTTTTCTATAGAAAAATTTTTGCTATCAAAATTTTTTCTATAGAAAAATTTTTGCTATTAAAATTTTTTCTATAGAAAATTTTTTGCTATCAAAATTTTTTCTACGATTATTATTTTATTTCTATTATTTTTTTTTCTACGAAATTTTCTATAAATATTTAAGCCTTTACTTAACATTAATCGAATTTAATAATTTATTACAAAGAATCGAAAAATAAATCTCTTAATTAATTTCATTCGAGCTAAAACAATTGATTTGTTAATTTTCTCTAGGTTTTAGGAAAATTACAGATTCTAAGAAAATCAGGTTGACACTGGCTCTTTTGTCCTTCTCAATTACAATTTCCTCTATTTTCCTAAGTTTTCTTGCAATTAGTTTAGCGTAAAAATAACACAATCGTCTGTAAATCTTAGGCAACAACAAATGTGAAAAAATATTTTTCCATTTTCCAACTTAATACTAATTAAATTTTTCTGTTCTTGGGTTAGTTTTTGCTGTTTTCTTTTTCTCAGAATAATGATAGCGAGACATGAAATGAAATATAACCTTAACCCTCTTGTGCCCAAGAGCGCTTTTAGATGGATTTATTTTAATGCCGACTTAGTATTCACTTAAAAATTTTTGTTTTATTTAGAAAAAAAAATGGGCACTAAAGGGTTAAGAAATCACAAAACTAAAACATTAACCAACAGCTAAACAACATTCAGTCGACCATTTAGCAGAAAAAAAGAAGGAAAGTGGCAACGAGACCTCAAAGCTAAACACTAAACACGAATGAAACCACTTCAAAATGAGCAAATAAGAAAATATTATTATATTTAAGGTTAAATTACAAAAAGTAAAATTAAAAAATACATTCTAAAACTTTAGTTGACAAATAAATTCATTTGCAAATGTTAAAACTATAAATTACAAAGTTTTGTATATTTTAATAAATATAAAATGAAATCACAATTAAAATCTAGATGACTTTGATTTAAGTGCACTTAAGTGCACTTAATCCTAATATTTAGCCAGGTGACATGATTTACTAGAATATTAGCAAATTTACTAGAGGTAGTCATATTAAGTAGAAGTAGCCAAATTGAGGGAAATATTTTGTTAAATTTAGGTGCAATCTCAATATAATGCATGTACCTCCAAATCTTTTTGATTTTAGATATAATAAGGGGATGTTATATATATAAGTACTATAGCCAAATTTTGACCGATTATCATAAAATTGTATACATTGGCTGGTATTTATATAACGCTTATTTATGCAAAAAGCCATGATAAAAGTAATTAGTAAGGTATAACTGTTCTCTCTTTTGTCAGCCATATTAACTTTCTGACGTTTGATCGAATTATTATTTTCTTTTCTCAAATTATGCTACCATACTACTTTTGAAAATCCCAGTTTCTGTTTGCTATTATACTATAAACACAATCACGACTGCAGGCTACGGGCTACAACCTGTTAAAATTAGAATACATTCATTCAAATAGAAATATTTTTTTTAAGCGTCGACATAGCCACACGACTACCGACTTCCGTTGTAGATGTAGACAAAAAAATATATACATTTTATATATAATATAAAAATGTATATTTATATAACTCTAACTCAATAAAAGTAAAATTTTACGCTGTCATAACTAACACGCTACATATGCTAGAGCTAAGTAGTTTATATTATATAAAAGCCCAGTATATCCTGTATAAAATTCATTATATGTATAAAAGACCATACTTATATCTATATTATTTTAAGATATGCTCATTTTTATAAACAAAGTCGGTTGTAAAAAAAGTTTTGAGTATATGAGCTCTTAATCTTTATAAATTGGAAGAATTTATAATATATCATTTGAATGATACTTTCAGTAGCTTTTTTGAAATTTAAAAAGCCTATAATTCTCATACTATAAAAGATAACACCAAAATCTATCTATAAGAACATATTTGAAGATACGTTTTTAAATAAAATTTTGGTGAAAATAAAATTTTCAATCCCAAAAAGAAGCTGAAGAAACTGTAACATAAATTATAAAAAAAATATGTTACACAAAATGTTTGTTCCCGTACTTTAACGAAACGACCCAAACTTACTCAAACGTATTCCCGTAAAAATTTTTCAACACAAATTGTTGTTTTTTGAGTAATTTCTGACAACTTCGGACTGTTTTGGGTAGTTTCGTTAGGGTACGGGAACAAACATAAAAATACTTCAAATATATTATGACAAAATTGAATTGTCTCGATTCTTTTTTTTTTCCTTGTGCAGGATACGCTAAACTTTATAAAATAAGTTTTAACGAAATGTTTACAACATATTACACATTATACGTTCAAAATTTCCTGATAATAATATTCCCATTTCTCACATGTGGCAACGACTTTTATAATTGTTTACAAAAAACATATTTCAAATATTTCGCATTTACTTCAAAATTTTTTTTTGTAAGAGAGAACGGTTATACCTTACAATTTTTTTTTACCATGCAAAAAGCTATGAAAAATTTTTCCATACAAAATTTTTTTATCAAACAGTTTTTAATCAAAAATTTTTCTATAGGAAATTATTTTATCAAAAATTTTTCTATAGAAATTTTTTTTATCAAATACTTTTCTATAGAAATTTTTTTCTATATTTTTCTATAGAAAATGTTTTCTATATTTTTTTTCTACAGAAAATTTTTTTATCAAAAAATTTTCTATAAAAAATTTTTTTATCAAAAATTTTTTATAGAAAATTTTTTTTATCAAAAATTTTTTATGGAAAATTTTTCTTATCAAAAATTTTTTATGGAAAATTGTTTTATTAAAAAATTTTCTATAGAAAATGTTTTCTATATTTTTTTGATCAAAAATTTTTCTATAGAAAATTTTTTTTATCAAAAATTTTTCTATGGAAAATTTTTTTATCAAAAATTTTTCTATGGAAAATTTTTTTATCCAAAATTTTTCTATCAAAAATTTTTTATATAGATTATATAGAAACTTTTCCGTAGCAAATTTTTTTATCAAAAATTTTTCTATAGAAAATGTTTTCTATATTTGTTTTTATCAAAAATTTTTCTATTGAAAATTTTTTTATCAAAATTTTTTCTATTGAAAATTTTTTATCAAAAATTTTTCTATATTTTTTTATCCAAAATTTTTGTACAGAAAATCTTTTAGCAAAAGTTTTTCTATAGAAAATTGTTTTATCAAAAATTTTTTCTAAAGAAAATATTTTCTATATTTTTTCGATCAAAAAGTTTTCTATCTATTTTTATCAAAAATTTTTCTATAGAAAATTTGTTTATCAAAAATTTTTCTATATCTTTTTTTTATCAAAATTTTTTCTATAGAAATTTGGAAATGTTTCTATGGAAATTTTTTTATTAAAAATTTTTCTATAGAAAATTTTTTATCGAGAATTTTTCTATAGAAAACTTTGTTATCAAAAAATTTTCTATAGAAAATTTGTTTATCACAAATTTTTAGATCAACAATTTTTCTATAGAATATTTTTTATCAAAAATTTTTCTATAGAAAATTTTTTTATCAAAAATTTTTGTTTAGAGAATTTTTTGTCAAAAATTTTTCTATAGAAAATTTTGTTATGAAAAATTTTTCTATAGAATTTTTTACCAAAAATTTTTCAATACAACTTTTTTCTATCAAAATTTTTTTTTTACTCAAAATTTTTCTATGGAAAATTTGTCTATAGAAAATGTTTTTATCAAAAATTTTTCTATATATTTTCTATAAAATATTTCGATATCCAACGGATATCATTTTCAAGATATCTAAAATGAAGAAACAATTAACATATAAAACGATTATCAAACCACTGTACTTCAAAAACCAAAAACAAATAACACGTCACACCAGATTTACATTTAATATTGCACTGATTAGAATCTTATTTTCTTATTTATTATATGCCTATAACTATTGGCGCAATTCTCAATATCGCTTTTGAAATTCATTCTCCTCTCTTTAGGTACGTTTATGATATGTAGCATCTCCAATGTGTACCGTTTGTTGTAGTTTTCTTCTCTTTGTATTATCTCCACTTTCTCCAAGTCAGGCGAATGTTTTTTGTCTGCACAGTGGGCTGCAAGTGCAGTGTGACGTGTGTTTTGCATACTTTATTGTTACTCATGTAAGATGTTATTTTCGTTGTTATTTGTTTTTGGTTTTTGAAGTACAGTGGTTTGATAATCGTTTTATATGTTAATTGTTTCTTCATTTTAGATATCTTGAAAATGATATCCGTTGGATATCGAAATATCGATGATAATAAAGAATATTAATTTTAAACTGACCTCAAGCTCGACAAAGTCTTTTATTTAATTATACAAAAAAGGTCGAAAAATCACTAATATTAATTTAATACGGAGAGCACGCCGGAAAAATGGTGTACAACAACATCAAAAAACATCATAAAAATATCAAAAACTGCATTAACAAGCATAAAATTTTGAAGAAACGACAACTTAATACGACATCATCAATAACCTTCCTTATGAAGTGCAGCAAAACAGGTATGATTCCAAATTTTCTGTACAATTCAACCAAGAATGTAAGAACAATATTCAAGAACAACCTGGAAAGTAATCACAAAATTGACAAGTCTATGAATAGAATATTAGAAAACTGTCATAGGAAGTTATTAAACCTTCTAATAAGACAAAAACATGAAATTTTAGAATATACAACATTGGAACTAAATAAAGTTAAGGAAAATATAAATAAACATCTAACAACTGACGAACAAGATTACCTTTGGAATAGTGAAGAGTTTCTTACGGAGAGAATAAACACAAATATTAAGAACAGACACAGAAAGAAGTTTGAGAAGTTACAAGAGGAGTTTTTACAAGAATTGGACATAGTTCACAATGACAAGTGGTTCGTTAACAAAACGGGTACGGACATACCGAAAGAGACCCAATGGCTTTTGTCTCTGGGAGAAAAATATACAATTCCAACTGAGAAAAGAAAATTTCCGATTTTTAAAATGATAGCTGACTCAGAAGACTGTATTCAAACCATTAATGACAAGGAAGAACAAGAAATAGCGCGAACAAAACTGTCTTCTATGTTGGAGAATCATGTGAACAAATATAATCTGACTAGAAGAGAACGTTTTGTGTTGAACACAGTGGATAATACTAGACGATTTTTGCACAAAAATAAAAATATTTTAATATTAAATGCCGACAAAGGAAATGTCACGGTCGCAATGGACAAATCTGACTATGAAAGTAGAATGAGTGTCTTACTAAGTGATATAATGACATATAGAAGAATCAATAGAGATCCAACATCGTCATTACAAAAGAAAAACTGTGATATTGTCGAAGAACTATTTTTGTGCAATAATATATCTGTGATAGAGAAAAAGAGACTCAAAAATGACGCGGCATCTGCTCCGAGAATATATGGACTTCCCAAAATCCATAAGGAAGGATACCCTCTAAGACCAATCTGTGCATCAGTGAACTCGCCGTCCAACGAGCTATGTAAGTTATTGACTAAAATTTTAAAGAATATTACAGAATCTTCTGTGTATAACATCAAGGATGCAGTGCAATTTAGGAATAAGGTTAATAATAGTGAAATAGCGGAGGACGAAAAATTAGTGTCGTTTGATGTCGTGTCGCTTTTTCCTAGTATCCCGGTTGACTTCGCTATAAGCGTTATTATGAGCAAGTGGAATAGGATAGAACAATGGACAAATATTTCTAAAGATCTCTTCTTAAAAATCTTAAAATTTTGCATCAAGGACAACCGGTATTTTAGATATAACGATAAGATTTACACACAGTGTAAGGGATTGCCGATGGGATCACCCGCCTCACCCATAGTAGCCGATATTGTAATGGAAGAGTTACTTACAACATGTATGGAAACACTTGACGTAAAACCTAGATTACTAACTAAATATGTTGACGACCTTTTTGGGATTGTAAAAACTAGTGCAATAGAAATGACTCTTACACAACTCAACAAGTTCCACCACCACATAAAATTTACGATGGAGGAAGAAACAGATGGTAAACTTCCATACCTCGATACATTAGTTATAAGAAAAGATAATAGGATTAAGATTGACTGGTACCAGAAACCTACATCTTCTGGAAGAATCATAAACTTTCACTCGTGTCAACCAAAAAACGTGATTATGAACACAGCTGAAAACCTGATAAAACGAGTATTAACAATATCAGATGAAATATTCCACCAACAAAATATCTACAAGATTCAAGACATACTTAAAAGCAATAATTTCCCTTACAACATTATAAAAACTCTAATTAATAAAAATAAACATAAGACAAACATTAGACAAAAAGACGATACCAAAATATTTAAATCTTTAACATATATACCGGAGATCTCGGAAAGGATTAAAAGCGCTGAAATTTACTGTAAGGAAAAATATCAATTAGCATTCACGTCAAGCAATACGTTGAAACAATTATTCTCCAATACAAAAAGCAGAATTGACAAGATGGACAAATGCAATGTTATATATAAAATAAGTTGTAAGGGTGACGAACACAACATATGCGATCAAGTTTATGTTGGAACTACTAAAAATAAGCTAAAAACACGAATATCCGGACACAGATCAGATCTAAGAAATATAAATAAAAATGTGACGCAAAAAACTGCACTTGCAGCCCACTGTGCAGACAAAAAACATTCGCCTGACTTGGAGAAAGTGGAGATAATACAAAGAGAAGAAAACTACAACAAACGGTACACATTGGAGATGCTACATATCATAAACGTACCTAAAGAGAGGAGAATGAATTTCAAAAGCGATATTGAGAATTGCGCCAATAGTTATAGGCATATAATAAATAAGAAAATAAGATTCTAATCAGTGCAATATTAAATGTAAATCTGGTGTGACGTGTTATTTGTTTTTGGTTTTTGAAGTACAGTGGTTTGATAATCGTTTTATATGTTAATTGTTTCTTCATTTTAGATATCTTGAAAATGATATCCGTTGGATATCGAAATATCGATGATAATAAAGAATATTAATTTTAAACTGACCTCAAGCTCGACAAAGTCTTTTATTTAATTATACAAAAAAGGTCGAAAAATCACTAATATTAAATGAAAATTTTTTTATAAAAAATTTTTCTGCAGAAAAATTTTTTTATCAAAAATTTTTCTATAGAAAATTTGTTTATCAAAAATTTTTCTATAGAAATTTTTTATCAAAAATTTTTCTATAGAAAATATTTTTATCAAAAATTTTTCTATCTTTTTTTTTATAAAAAATTTTTCTATAGAAATTTGGAAATGTTTCTATGGAAATTTTTTTATTAAAAATTTTTCTATAGAAAATTTTTTATCGAGAATTTTTCTTCAGAAAACTTTGTTATCAAAAATTTTTCTATAGAAAATTTGTTTATCACAAATTTTTTGATCAAAAATTTTTCTATAGAATATTTTTTATCAAAAATTTTTCTATAGAAAATTTTTTTATCAAAAATTTTTGTTTAGAGAATTTTTTATCAAAAATTTTTCTATAGAAAATTTTGTTATGAAAAATTTTTCTATAGAATTTTTTACCAAAAATTTTTTAATAGAACTTTATTCTATCAAAAATTTTTTTTACTCAAAATTTTTCTATGGAAAATTTGTCTATAGAAAATGTTTTTATCAAAAATTTTTCTATATTTTTTCTATCAAAAATTTTTTTGCCAAAAATTTTTCTATAGAAAATTTTTTTATCATAAATTTTTCTGTAGAAATTTTCTTTTTGTCAAAAATTTTTTTATCAAGAATTTTTCTATAGAAATTTTTTTTTATCAAGAATTTTTTTATAGAAAATTTTTTCATCAAAAATTTTTCTATAGAAAATTTTTCTATAGAAAATTTGTTCATCAAAAATTTTTCTATTGAAATTAACATTTATTTCTGTTTTAAAAAATATTCCCAATATTTCTAAAATAATAGTGTCTTGGCAACAATGTTAAAGTTTATATTTCTTTGTTCTGTCGAACCATGAACCGACTTTGATAACATCCAAATTCTAGCTGAATGATTTTAATATTCATTTTCACAAGTTTTATTAATGATCGTGGTATTTACGAAAATTAAAAAAATCATCGGCTTCTGGTGGTATGTGCTGCCTACGCCCGGTTATAAAAATAGTCCAAGTGACTAGAAAAGACTTTATAATATAAAGATGTTGCACTTAAATACATTGATTTGCCGCATGGTCGTTTTTAAAACTCCCATAAAAAGACAGACCGCTTTTGCTCTTATTCGGAAACAAGTCGAAGAAACAGTCAAAGAAACAGTCACTGTCTTAAATATGCCAATCTGGCAAAAAAAATTTAAATAATGTAAATACAATATTTCAATACACTAATAGTAGTCATATTGACTAGAAACTGTCAAATTACCTAAAAGTATTCAAATTGTCTTAAAAAAGTCAAATTGTCTAGAAAAGTCCCTTTGCCTTGATCTATTGTAGTTTTCATCATATGCTCGAAGTGCAATCTATACAAGTTGTAAAATATAATTTTTATTACTTGATAATTGTAAGAAAAAAAAACTCTGTTAATGTAATTGTTGATTGTTGGCAAAAGTATGTCATGTCAAGCTATAATTTGTTTAAATTTTAAGACATAAAAACGTAATAAATGAAAACGAAAAGAAAAAACTTTAACAAAAAAGTAACACAATTAAGTAATTATATGTTGAGAAAAGGAAGACATTATTAACCCTCTCGTGCCCAAAGTTGTTTTTGGATAAAACAAAATGTTCACCTGTGCGTGCTAACAACTAAGACAAATATCTGACTCCATCGCACCGTATGCCTGCAGGCGGTAGGAAGAATTTTTCGACCTTTTGGTACAACATTGTCTCATGCGCCACAACATACGAGTACCTCGAAATTAAAAACTTACGAGTCACATAAACTTTTCATTAATATAAAGAATTGTGGTTCCCCTAGTTAAACCAAAGTAATACAAAAATATGTTAATGTTGGAAAGCGAATAGTAGGCTATGAAATTAAACCGTCTAAAGGTGGTATTGGGAACTAGAGGGTTAACAATAAAATTTGTTTGGAATTTTCTTCAAAACTTTAAAAACAACAATTGTGCAACTTAACGATAAGGATAATAATAATTCAAAAGGATTAAGTTACCGAGTACGTTTAGTATGTAAGAGAATGTTTCACATGTTTTCATAGAAGTTTAAAAGAATTATTAAAATAAAATAAAATTTCATTTTATTTTCCTTAAATAATTGCTATTTTTGTTGTTTATCCTTGTGTTGAGTTTGTTTTGGTCTTACGACTAGAATTTATAATTATTTTGGCTCTTTGGAGAAACATGAAAGTGAAGAAATCAGAAAATTTTGGAAAAGAAATAATTTAAAACCAATTTAATACAGATGTTTAGTTTTTGCTACTTGTTTTCTTTAGCTTTTTATTGTATTACTTTTATTTGGATTTTATTTGAATGCTATGAGATATGAGTTCCATTTCATAGTTACAGAGTTTTACTGGCAAATACATACGAGTACTTAAGTTGTTGGTATGCAAAAAATGTAAACCCATGCAGACACATCTGCAACTCGTGGTAACTAATGTTTTTATAAGCTAAAATACATATGGATACAAAAATAGTTAAGAATTATTTGCCAGGATAATAATTCTTTTAAATTGACAAGTTTGACTAGAAAGGTTTTGAAGCATATGGAGTAAGTTTTATCAAAATGTTACAACGGCTTTAGTACATTTGATGAAAGCTGCTACCAAAAAAACACGTAATAACTGTTTTCCTGTATAATAAACGTGTTTCATTTTTATTTTAAAGATTGATCTTTATATTTTAACAATAATAGAGAATTGCGTTTATTAAACAGAAATTTGGATTATGAAATTCTATACTCAGATTTAATAAAATAAATTCTGGGATTAAATTCATTTTAGTTCAATACAAAATTTCTCTAAATGAACCTTATAATTTACATTCATTTAATACGGCATTGGCTTTACGATCAAAAAATCATATGAAAAGCTCGGCTGACTAGTCAAATCTGGGCCGAAGACGAATATTTAAGGTTTTGTTTTGTATTTAGTGCGATTAGAAGCGTCTATTGTGTTATGAGCTGTTGGCATCGCGTAGTATGATCATAAGGGACCTGAACGAAAGACAATTGAATAATCCACAAAAATCGAACAGAATATTCGTACAATTTCACAATTTGACTATAGTCAATTTGACTAAAAATAGTCAAAATGACTAAAAACAGTCAAGTTGACAAAAAATAGTCAAAATGACTAATAATATTCAAGTTGATTAAAAATAGTGAAATTGGCCAAAAATAGTCAAATTGACTAAAAATAGCCAAATTAACTAAATATATTTAAATTGACTTAAAATAGTAAAATGGACTAAAAATAGTCAACTTGACTATATATAGCCAAATAGACTAAAAATAGTAAAATTGACTAAAAATATTCAAATTGGCTAAAAATAGTCAAATTTATTAAAAAAAAAAAAAAACAAATTGACTAAAATAGTTAAATTGACTAAAAATAGTCAAATTGACTAAATATAGTCAAATTGACTAAAAATAGTCAAATTGACTAAAAATAGTCAAATTGACTAAAAATAGTCAAATTGACTAAAAATAGTCAAATTGACTAAAAATAGTCAAATTGACTAAAAATAGTCAAATTGACTAAAAATAGTCAAATTGACTAAAAATAGTCAAATTGACTAAAAATAGTCAAATTGACTAAAAATAGTCAAATTGACTAAAAATAGTCAAATTGACTAAAAAAAATCAAATTGACTAAAAATATTGAAATTGACTGAAAATAGTCAAATTGACTTAAAGTAGTCAAATTGACTAAAAATAGTCAAATTGACTAAAAATAGTCAAATTGACTAAAAATAGTCAAATTGACTAAAAATAGTCAAATTGACTTAAAATAGTCAAATTGACTAAAAATAGTCAAATTGACTAAAAATAGTCAAATTGACTAAAAATAGTCAAATTGACTAAAAATAGTCAAATTGACTAAAAATAGTCCAAAAGCCAAACTAACTCAAAATAATCAAATTGATTAGAAATAGTCAATTTGACTAGAAATAGTCAAAAAAAAAAAAAAAATAGTAAAATTGAGTAGTAATATTTAAATTTACTAGAAATATTAAACATTTACTAGAAGAGTGAAATTGACTTAAATAAGTCAAATTGACTAGAAAAACTCAAATTGCCTAAAATTAGTCAAATTTATTATAAGTAGGGAACTTAACCAGAATTTGTCAAATTGATTAGAAATAGTCAAATAGGCTCTAAATAGTCAAATTGAGTGAAAAAGTCAAATTGACTAAAAATAGTCAAATTGACTAAAAATAGTCAAATTGACTAAAAATAGTCAAATTGACTAGAAAAAGTCAAGTTGACCAAAAATAGTCCAAAAGCCAAACTAACTCAAAATAATCAAATTGATTAGAAATAGTCAATTTGACTAGAAATAGTCAAAAAAAAAAAAAATAGTAAAATTGAGTAGTAATATTTAAATTTACTAGAAATATTAAACATTTACTAGAAGAGTGAAATTGACTTAAATAAGTCAAATTGACTAGAAAAACTCAAATTGCCTAAAATTAGTCAAATTTATTATAAGTAGGGAACTTAACCAGAATTTGTCAAATTGATTAGAAATAGTCAAATAGGCTCGAAATAGTCAAATTGAGTGAAAAAGTCAAATTGACTAGAAATAGTCCATTTCAATAGACTAGACAAAGTTAAATTGACTTGAAATAGTAAAATTGACCACAAATAGTCAAATTGACTAGAAATATTCAAATTGACTAGAAATAATCAAATTGACTTAAAATAATCAAATTGACTAGAAATATTTAAATTGAATAGAAATAGAAAAATTGACTAAAACTTGTGAAATTGACTAAACATAGTCAAACTGTTTAAAAAGTCAAATTGACTAGAAATAGTCAAATTGAGTAGAAGTAGTCAAATTGACTAGAAATAGTCAAATTGGCTAGAAACAGCCAAATTGACTAGAAATAGTCAAGTATACAAGAAAAAGTAAAATTTAATAAAAAAAGTCAAATTTACTAGAAAAATTCAAATTGACTAGAAATAGTCAATTGACTAGAAGTTGTCAAAGTAACTAGAAATAGTCAAATCGACTGGAAATAATCAAATAGACTAGAAAAAGCTAAATTTAATAGAAATAGTCTAATTGCCTAGAAATAGTCAAAGTGACTAGATATAATCAAATTGACTTCAAATAGTGAAATTGACTAGAAATAGTCAAATTGACTAAAAGTAGTCAAATTTGACTAGGAATAGTCAAATTGACTAGAAATCGTCAAATTGACTAGGAGTAGTCATGTCGATAAGAAATAGTCAAATTTACTAGAAATAGTCGAATTAATTAGAAATAATGAAATTGTCAAATTCTCTAGAGAAAGTCAAATTGAGCAAAAATAGTCTATATGACTGCAGAAAGTCAAATTGACTAGAAAAACTGAAATTTCTAGTTAATTTGACCAATTCTAGTTAATTTGACTATTTCTTGGCTATTTTACTATTTCCAGTCAATTTGACTGTTTCTACATAATTTGTCTAATTTTAGTAAATTTGATTATTTTTAGTCATCTTGTGTATTTCTAGTCAATTTTACTATTTTTTTCGATTTGACTATTTTCAGTTTCAAGTCAAATTGACTATTTCTAGTCAATTTGACTGTTTTTATTCACTTTGACTATTTTTAATTAATTTGACTATTGCTAATCAATTTGACTATTTCTAGTCAATTTGACTTTTCCTAGTAAATTTGACTATTTCTAGTTAATTTGACTATTTTTATTTAATTTGACTATTTTCAGTCAATTTGATTATTTCTAGTTAATTCTAGTCAATTTGACTATTTCTAGGCAATTTGACTATATTTAGTCATTTTGACTATTTCTTGTCAATTTGACAATTTCTAGTAAATTTGACTATTTCTAGTAAAATTGACTATTACTTATCAATTTGACTATATCTAGTCATTTTGACTATTTGTAGTCAATTTTGCTTTTTTTAGGCAATTTGTCTTTTTTTAGTCAATTTGACTATTTGTAGTCAATTTGACTATTTCTAGTTAATTAAACTATTTTTTGTTAATTTGACAATTTTTAGTTAATTTTACTATTTCTAGTCAATTTGACTATTTTCAGTCAATTTGACCATTTTTAGTCAATTTGACTATTTTCAGTCAATTTGACTATTTTTAGTCAATTTGACTATTTGTAATCAATTTGACTAGTAAATTTGACTATTTCTAGTAAATTTGACTATTTCTAGTCAGTTTGACTATTTTTAGTTAATTTGACAATTTTTAGTCAATTTGACTATTTCTAGTCAATTTGACTATTTTTATACTATTTTAAGTCAATTTGATTATTAAACTATAACTTACAAAACTAGAGTTTGATAATAAACTGTCAAACCAAATAGAAATTACATAATAACTTAAAATACTTTTCGAACTGCCGATTGGCTACGTCTTAAGAACATGTCACACACTTTTGCTGGCAAATACTTATATAACTATCTTGAAGACTAAACTGTAGACAACTAGATTTATGTATGTATATAAATACTCAAATATATCTTTAAGTACCAAAATGAAGATTTTTTTATTTTGCTAAATATTTTGGAAGATGTCTTCAAAAAATAACTTAGAATTTATTCATTTATAGAAAAAAAAAACACTTCCATAAAAAACACAAGTCACACAAAGAGACTGCAAACATATGAATGATATTCATAGAATTTTTTTAACATAGACTAACACTATTTCAAATCCACTTACTCAGACACACAAACACTGGCACTTTAGACATTATTTTTTTCCGACTGACATGTGGAGAATTTAATAAAATTCAAGAACTCAACAAGACAAAACAGAAACGGAATAAACAAAAAAAGATGAAACTAAATTTTTATAGAAGAATAATTTCGAAAATATGTTTAAGACTTAACGAACTTTGAACTTGAAAGAAGGAAACAAAAAATGGACGTTAGACAAGACAAAGTAGAAAATGGAAATATAGCACAAAAACATGAAATAAGACAGAAAAGGAGACTCGGAATGTTAAATAGAACAAGGCTATGCCGAATTCTAAATAACCTTCACCAATTGTGTTCCACAAGTAAAATACAGAGTAAAGTTTATGATCAATTACGAGTACATATCGCACTTGATCAACAAGAGGGTATTAACTTAAAATTTTTAAATTTTCAGTAGAGTCAAAAAACTATTTTATTTCACTACTACTTTCATATAAGGAAGAGGGGTAAAACTGTAGTTTTTTTTGTGAAATTATAGTGAGAATGATGTCAGATTTTTACAGTGGGCAGATAAGACTTCTTTAAAAAAGTGAAAATTTAAAAATTTTGAGTTAACACCCTCTTGTTGAACAAGTGCGATATGTAGATATGCTTCTAAAAACTGTCTGTAGATGAGTTCTATAAAAATACGACTATCCGGTATGTGCTGGAAATCAAGCGTTTTCAAATCGTTCGATTTCCACAAAAAAATTCAAACCAAATGAAAGATAAGATATCAGTCAAAAGGATTAAAGCCTAAATTTTCATTTGTTTAAGGAAAATATAAATAGAAAGATTTCCAGCACATACCGGTATGAATTGATTTGCTTAGGTATGTATTGATAAGCGTAGTACACATCGAATTTTAATATTTTGGCGATATCTCAAGTGTTCATGGGCCGATTATAATGAAGATTTCCCAAAAACTAATAATAATAATTAAAAAACTAATAATTCATATCGGTACACCCTCTAAGAGCTCCACAAACAAAGCTAAATCGACCCTACTGGCGATTCTGAATCTTTCGTCATAATTGTTATGGGGTCTAAGACGAATAATGAAAAAAATTCAAACTAAATGACAAACTGATAACTAATACCCTTTTATCTATTGGTGAAGGGTATACGAAAAAGAATTTAAATAAGATTAAGTCTTTAGACAGCAAAAAGAACTTTAAGTTAAACAAATTTTATTTAAATTCTTTACTTTTTCTATTTTAAATATTTAAACTTAAACATTTAACCTTGTTGACTTAAATAAATAAATAGTTATTTAATCATATATAAATTTTAGTTTATTTAAGCCTTTCCCAACTGGCATCTGTCCCCAAAACAAGACCTTCCACAAACACATGTAATCCTTTATGTGTATTCGGGTGTGTTTGTTCATGAATTGTTCTATTTATTTATTTAAAATAATGTCCTTAAAGGCAGTAGTAATGTATATTTTTGTGTGAACTATTTGTTATTAATTTTATTAAATTGCTTGACTAATTATGGAATTCAAAGCAATTACAAACGCATTTATAAACATGACATTTAAAACTCAACAGCTTAACAATTTTAAACATGAACACGCACACATACATAGACAAACACCCGCATTTATATGTAGATATCCTTGGCATGTATAGAAAAGTTTATAAAATTTATGCAAATTAAGATTTTCCAGTGTTTAACCCTTGAAATGTGCCTAAATTATATAATTAATAATTTATATATGAAATGACAAATAAGTAGGATTTGCAGTAAATTTCAGAAATTTATTATATAATTAGAATGTTTAATATTTAGTCAATTTGACTATATCTATAAAATTTTATTATACATTGACATATAGACATTTTCTAGTCAATTTGATATTATTGAGTCAATTTGACTCTATCTAGTCAAGTTGATTATTTCTAGTTAATTCATCTGTATTTAGTCAATTTAACTATGATTAGTCAATTAGACTTTATTTCGTCATTTTGACTATAACAAGTCCACTTGATTATATTCAGTAAGTTTTTCTATATAAAGTCAATTTGAAATGCTGTCAAATTCTATTTAATTTCGCTGTATTAAGTCAATTTGCATTTATCAAGTCAATTTATCTATATCTAGTTTATTTTTCTATATATAGTCAATTGAACTATAATTAGTCCATATGACTATCATCAGTCAAAATATTCCTAGTTCTGAAGAGATCGAAAATCACGCAATATATCTGATTTTCAATACAAAGTAAATACGAATTATAGTGCCTAAACAAAATATCAACATAAAGCAAAGACCACACTGTGCTCGATTTTGACAACAAAAAAATTGCTCTTTCAATTATGAGAATTTTTATAGAAAAATTTTCGTTATAAAATTTTTAAAGAAAAATTTTCGGTATAAAATTTTTATAGAAAAATTTTCATTATAAAATTTTTATAGAAAAATTTTCGTTATAAAATTTTTATAGAAAAATTTTCGTTATAAAATTTTTATAGAAAAATTTTCGTTATAAAATTTTTATAGAAAAATTTTCGTTATAAAATTTTTATAGAAAAATTTTCGTTATAAAATTTTTATAGAAAAATTTTCGGTATAAAATTTTTATAGAAACATTTTCGTTATAAAATTTTTATAGAAAAATTTTCGTTTAAAATTTTTATAGAAAAATTTTCGGAATAAAATTTTTAAAGAAAAATTTTCGGTATAAAATTTTTATAGAAAAATTTTCGGTATAAAATTTTTATAGAAAAATTTTCGTTATAAAATTTCGGTATAAAATTTTTATAGAAAAATTTTCGGTATAAAATTTTTATAGAAAATTTTTTGGTATAAAATTTTTATAGAAAAATTTTCGTTATAAAATTTTTATAGAAAAATTTTGGGTATAAAATTTTTATAGAAAAATTTTCGTTATAAAATTTTTATAGAAAAATTTTCGGTATAAAATTTTTATAGAAAAATTTTCGGTATAAAATTTTTATAGAAAAATTTTCGTTATAAAATTTTTATAGAAAAATTTTCGTTATAAAATTTTTATAGAAAAATTTTCGTTATAAAATTTTTATAGAAAAATTTTCGTTATAAAATTTTTATAGAAAAATTTTCGTTATAAAATTTTTATAGAAAAATTTTCGTTATAAAATTTTTATAGAAAAATTTTCGTTATAAAATTTTTATAGAAAAATTTTCGTTATAAAATTTTTATAGAAAAATTTTCGTTATAAAGTTTTTATAGAAAAACTTTCGTTATAAAATTTTTATAGAAAAATTTTCGTTATAAAATTTTTATAGAAAAATTTTCGTTATAAAATTTTTATAGAAAAATTTTCGTTATAAAATTTTTATAGAAAAATTTTCGTTATAAAATTTGTATAGAAAAATTTTCGTTATAAAATTTTTATAGAAAAATTTTCGGTATAAAATTTTTATAGAAAAATTTTCGTTATAAAATTTTTATAGAAAAATTTTCGTTATAAAATTTTATAGAAAAATTTTCGTTATAAAATTTTTATAGAAAAATTTTCGTTATAAAGTTTTTATAGAAAAATGTTCGTTATAAAATTTTTATAGAAAAATTCTCTTATAAAATTTTTATAGAAAAATTTTCGTTATAAAATTTTTATAGAAAAATTTTCGTTATAAAATTTTTAAAGAAAAATTTTCGGTATAAAATTTTTATAGAAAAATTTTCGTTATAAAATTTTTATATAAAAATTTTCGTTATAAAATTATTATAGAAAAATTTTCGTTATACAATTTTTATAGAAAAATTTTCGTTATAAAATTTTTATAGAAAAATTTTCGTTATAAAATTTTTATAGAAAAATTTTCGTTATAAAATTTTTATAGAAAAATTTTCGTTATAAAATTTTTATAGAAAAATTTTCGTTATAAAATTTTTATAGAAAAATGTTTATAGACAAATTTTCGTTATAATATTTTTATAGAAAAATTTTCGTTATAAAATTTTTATAGAAAAATGTTCGTTATAAAATTTTTATAGAAAAATTTTCGTTATAAAATTTTTATAGAAAAATTTTCGTTATAAAATTTTTATAGAAAAATTTTCGTTTTAAAATTTTTATAGAAAAATTTTCGTTATAAAATTTTTATAGAAAAATTTTCGTTATAAAATTTTTATAGAAAAATTTTCGTTATAAAATTTTTATAGAAAAATTTTCGTTATAAAATTTTTATAGAAAAATGTTGGTTATAAAATTTTTATAGAAAAATTTTCGTTATACAATTTTTATAGAAAAATTTTCATTATAAAATTTTTAATGAAAAATTTTCGTTATAAAATTTTTATAGAAAAATTTTCGTTATAAAATTTTTTTAGAAAAATTTTCGTTATAAAATTTTTATAGAAAAATTTTCATTATAAAATTTTTAAAGAAAAATTTTCGTTATAAAATTTTCATTATAAAATTTTTATAGAAAAATTTTCGTTATAATATTTTTATAGAAAAATTTTCGTTATAAAATTTTTATAGAAAAATTTTTGTTATAAAATTTTTATAGAAAAATTTTTGTTATAAAATTTTTATAGAAAAATTTTTGTTTTATTATTTTTATAGAAAATTTTTCGTTATAAAATTTTTATAGAAAAATTTTGGTTATAAAACTTTTACAGAAAAATTTTCGTTATAAAATTTTTATAGAAAAATTTTAGTTATAAAATTTTTATAGAAAAATTTTCGGTATATAATTTTTGTAGACAATTTTTCGGTATAAAATTTTTATAGAAAAATTTTCATTATAAAATTTTTATAGAAAAATTTTCGTTATAAAATTTTTATCGAAAAATTTTCGGTATAAAATTTTTATAAAAAATTATTACAAAACATTTTCGGTATAAAATTTTTATAAAAAATTTTTGGTATAAAAATTTAAGAGAAAATTTTTCGGAATAAAATTTTTAGAGAAAAATTTTTGGTATAAAATTTTTATTAAAAAATCATCTTCATAAAATTTTTATAGAAACATTTTCGGTGTTTTTTATGGAAAATTTTTCGGCATAAAGTTTTTATAGAAAATTTTTAAGTAAAAATTTTCATTGAAAAATTTTCCATATCAATTTTTTTTTTGAAAAATTTTCGGTATAATTTTTTTTCTAAATTTTTGGTATAAAATTATTTTTCGAAAAATTTTCGGTAGAAAATTTTACAGACAAATTTTTGGTATACAATTTTTATAGAAACATTTTTGGTATAACATTTTTGTAGAAAATTTTTTCGTATAAGATATTGATAAGAACAATTCCGGTTAAAACTTTTATAAGTTGTTTGCGAATATTTGAAAATTTTGCACCCGTTTTGAAGTATTTGAAAATGGTTTTTGTATGATTTCACCTAGACCTGTATGACCTCACCTAGACTAGATCGCTTTCCCAGTTTGTACAAAAGGTGCTCATTTGTGGCACAGTGTTAATATTTAAATTTTCTTATTTTCCACAAATTTTCATTTAAACCCTGAACATAGTTAATGCGGCGGCAGAATAGCTTAAATGAGTGCGTATGTTATCTGAATGGGTCAGATGAGGTTTCGAAATTATTGATGCGAAAGTGTATGAAACAATAACAACAACAACAAAATCTGTAATAACATAATCTATTGTATTTAAATTATTATAAATGTATCTATTTATCTATGTCATAAAATATTTATGTTGATTCTATATTTGGGATTTTTTGAAAATAGTGTCACTAAAAGTATATGAATTGTAGTATATTTTCAGTAATTTTAGAAATTTTAAATTTTAAGAATTTTTTGACATTTAAATATGTAATTGTATTAAGTTTTATGACCTTCTTACTTATAATATTTAATTAATATTAACAGATTTTCTTATATATGAATGTGATTTTTCTCAAAAAAGCTTATCTATGTTAAAACATTTACTTAAGCTAAGAAATAACTTACAACGAATTTGTAATTAATTCTTTGTAAGTTAACATATCATTTATAAACCCCATAAATATGTTTTAACTTTAAAGATAATTTCAACACATTCAGTTCTAATGTCAGTAACGGCTAAGTTTTTAGGATGAGTCCAATTGTTCTAGACAACAAAGACATTAAACTATGGCAGGAAACATGATTCCATACAAGCGCGAACTGAGTTGATTCAAGCTCTTCGTTTCGAATTTTGTTTTTGAAAATGTGGACATCTAATTCAAAAATCATCTACTCCATGAGGACTGTTACTAATATGTAGGGTAGCGTGGCTCATTCTTGTATGGAAAAGTAAAAATATAGTCCAACACTTTATTTTATTAAAAAAAAATTTTCAACATTTTTTTGTCTCCAAAAAAATCATAAAAAATATAAAAATCAACAAATCTACCATTATTTCACTATTGTTGTATAAAAAGATTTGTTCTAAATAAAATCAGCTATATATTGTTAAAATCGATTAAGAACTATTGATTTTATTATACTTATATGCAGGCGTAGGCAGCTCATACCACCAGAAGCCGATGACTTTTTGTAATTTTCGTAAATAACACGATTTCATAAATAAACTTGTGAAAATGAGTATTTAAAGCATTCGGATGGAATTTTAATGTTGGCAAAGTCGGTTAGTGCCACTTTGTTAAAAAAACAAAAAAAGAAAATACACAAGAAACAAATCAAAGTCTGATTTATAGCAACAAAATACATGATTCATGAGAACA
Organism: Stomorhina lunata; assembly: GCA_933228675.1. Classification (NCBI taxonomy): domain Eukaryota; kingdom Metazoa; phylum Arthropoda; class Insecta; order Diptera; family Rhiniidae; genus Stomorhina; species Stomorhina lunata. Next base: position 135,662,720 of record OW121741.1, on the reverse strand, counting down.
AAGTAATATAATTTCGACCATAGTTGCCACGACATTAGCAATTTTTGTAAACATGGCTTGAATTAAATGTAACCGAATTGGGAATAATTTTCGAAATAGAAATAAATTCTAATATTAAACAATTTTAAATTTTTGTATTTTCTAGATATTTGCGATACAATTTTTCATTAAAAATTTTCTGTGAAAATTTAAAAAAAAATATTTTTCTAAAGAAAAATTTTCTAAAAAAATTTTTCTTTAGAAAAATTTTCGAAAAAAAAAATTTCTAAAGAAAAATTTCGAAAAAAAAAATTTTTCTAAAGAAAACATTTTCGTTAAAAATATTTTTAAATAGAGAAATTTTCTAAAAAATTCTTCTGTAAAAAAATTGTTGATAAAAAAATTTTATATAGAAACATTTTCGATAAGCAAATTTTCTATAGAAAAATTTTTGATAAGCAAATTTTCTATAGAAAATTTTTGATATATTTCTGATATATAGATTCTATAGAAAATTCTATAGAAAATTTGCTTATCAAAAATTTTTAAGAAAATGTTTCTCCAGAAAAATATTTTTATCGATAATTTCGCTTTAGATAAAAATTTTTCCTAAATTATTATATCAAAAATTTTTGTATAGAAAATCGGCAGAAAAATATTTTTTTAAATTTATACAGAAAAATATTTTTAGTTTTTTGATGAAAAAAATTTTCCATAGAAAAATTTTTGATAAAAATGTTCTTAAAATGTTTTCGATAGATAAATCTTTGACAAAAAACTTTTCTATAGAAAAAATTTTCTGTAGAAAAATTTTCTAAGAAAAATTTTTGATAAAAATTTTCTAGTAATATTTTCGATAAAAAAAATTTTGATAAAAAACTTTTCTATAGAAACACTTATGATAAACAAATTTTCTATAGGAAAATTTTCGATATAGAAAATTGTATAGAAAATTTTTTTATTATAAATAGTTACATAAATAGTTACATTATAAATAGTCATATAGTTTTTTCAGTATTCTTAAAAATTATGAATCTAATTTAAAAAATCATAAAAATTATTAAAAATTAAAAAATAAAAATTTATGATATGAACCTGAGCCCGGATTCGAACCCACAACCTCTTAACATAAATTCTTGGTTCAACTAAAAATTAATTTCTTTCAAATAAATTTTTAATAATATTTTTCTACAGAAAAATATTTTTATCAAAAATTTTTGAAAAAATATTTTGACAGAAAAATATATTTTTTTAAATTTTCACATAAATTTATTTTTAAATTTTTGATAAAAAAAATTTTCTATAGAAAAATTTTTGGTAAAAATTTTCTACAAAATATTTCTAAAAATATTTTCGATAGAAAAATTCTTGATAAAAAACTTTTCTGTAGAAACATTTTTGATATACAAATTTTCTATAGCAAAATTTTTAACATAGAAAATTCTTTTGGTTTTTTAAGAAAATTTTTCTACAGAAAAATATTTTTATCGAAAATATTTTAAGAATTTTTTTTTATCAAAAAATTTTCTATCGAAAATTTTTTTATGAAAAATTTTTGAAAAAATATTTCGAGAGAAACATATTTTTTTTTAAATTTTCATAGATTTTTTTTTAAATTTTTGATAAAAAAAAATTCTATCAAAACTTTTCGATAGAAAAATTTTTGATAAAATTTTATAGAAAATTTTTTGATAAATAATTTTCTATTTTTAAAAATTTTTAATATAGAAAATTTTTTTATCAAAAATTTTTAAGAAAATTTTTCCACAGAAAAAATTTTTATCGAAAAATTTTTATCAAAAAATTTTTTATAGAAAATCTGTTTAGTAAAAATTTGTGAAAAAATATTTCAACAGAAAAATATATTTTTTTAAATTTTTGATAAATAAATTTCTATAGAAAAATTTTGTATTGAATTTTTTTTTTTTACAGAATTTTTCTTTAAAAAATATTTTTTGTAGAAAATTTTGTGATTTTTTTTCTGTGAATATTTAATAGGAAAATTAAAAAAAAAAATAAATAAATAAAAAAATTTCTATAGAAAAATTTTGTATTGAATTTTTTTTTTAGAGAATTTTTCTTTAAAAAATATTTTTTATTTAAAACTGTGAATATTTAATAGGAAAATTTTTGATAAAAAGATTTTCATAAGAAAAATTGTTGATAAAAAAATTTCTATTGCAAAATTTGAGATAAAAAAGTCTATTGCTAAATTTTTGATAAAAAATATAGTAGAAGTTTTAATAAAAAATTTTCGATGGAAAAAGTTTTGATGAAAAATTTTCGATAAAAAAATCTTTTTTAAAAAAATTTCTATAGAAAAATAGAAAATTTTGTGATAGAAAAATTAAAAACAAAAATGGAGTAGAAAACTTTTTCTTTTTAAAACGTCAGAACTATATATTGAAAAAAATACTTGTTGAAGTTAAAAGTATAAAAAACGGCAACTCTGCAGACGATTTTTGTGTTCTATTTTCTCTGTGCCGCCCTCTGCTTATATGACAACAGACAAAAAACTGAAAAAAATTTTTTCGGTGTAAGTTCTATATTCTCTATAACAACTAAGCGAGTTAAGAAAAATGTGAGGAGGTCTTAAAGGTAAAGTTGTTCCCGAATTTTTGTTTTTGTGTAATAAAATTCAAATTTGGACTGAACATTTTTAAGTACAATTCGAATAGGATCAGCGTTGTGGAGCGCAAATATTCGATACTTTTGTATTTTGGGCCAGCCTAATGTAGCGAATGTTGGATACCAAATAATGTTTCTGATTGGAATAGTTTATATTTTTATACAATTAAAAATATTTCTGTTAGCAGAACATAAACATGATATTAAAAGCCTTAAACCATATACTTCCGTAAATAACTGCGATTTTAAATTATTATCTTATTCTATGTTTTTCTATAATTACAAAATGTTATTACCAAAATTTATTTCATATCACAAGGACCTCTCTACACATTCAAATATTATGTATATGTTTGTATATGTAAATATTATATAATTTACATGTGTGTACATAGAATAAATGTTGCCACAAACAAACGTGTCAACATATAAATTTCAACTGTAAAAGTCTAAACAAGGAAACATTTATTTTTTGTAGAATTAATGTTTTTCTGTTTCCTTATATGTTTGAATTAAATTTAAATAAATGTTCATTTAAAACCGCATTTAAATGTTAAATTTAACATAAATTTCTAAGTATAAACAAATACCAAGAAACATAAACGCACACACACTTGTGTCAGTGTTTAAATAATGTATGTATTTGATTTTATATACATACACGTATCATCATTCCATGTACAATATACATGTGTAAGTAGACTTTAGACACATGTAGAATAATGTTTTTTTGTGTGTAAATATTTTGGGTTGAGTGAGTTTATGCATCCGGTGGCTTCTATTTTAGGCCATATGCTATGACATTTTAAGGCCTCAGCCAGAACTCGATGCTTTTGTGAGTGTTAAATATTTAAATGATATGATTTAGTTAAAGATTTTCTTAGAAAAGGTGTTCATGTAAAATTTAAATAAACAAACATTTGCCTGTAAATTATGTAAATGCAAATTAATCTACATTTACATGTATTTGTTTACGGGCATTTTGAGTTTTGTTTTTTTTTTCTGTTGTTTTATGGTTATATTTAGTCATGCTTTTTCTTTGACATAGTAAAAAGTCTTAATGCTTGTATTTTATTTTACATTGGCGGGTTTCCTACAGTTGGGCGGAAAATTTCGTTGTCTAATATAAAACAAAATTGTCAAAAAATTTAGCCTCCTAATTCATAAACGAATTAGTCTTATATTAAGAAGTTTGTATGGAAAACTTGAATTATAAGCTTGTCATAAATATTAGCTTTAATTGAGATTTTATATCTTTGGCGACCTGAGCGAACTAGCTCAGGGGAATCCCCATTGTCTTTTCTTTTGGCTAACTTTCGTTGTAACAAAAATAAAAAAGTTAAAGTGGCCGTAATTTATAATGTCGAACAATAATACATGAACTATACGAATTTATGAAAGGTAACAAACGACAATATATGAATGGTACGCATTTCTATAGAAAACTCTTCCTATCATCTTTCTTCCTATCGTCTTCCTTTTCTTAAGAAAAGTCTTCCTATCGTCTTCCTTTTCTATAGAAAAGTCTTACTATCGTCTTTTTTCTATAGAAAAGTCTTACTATCGTCTTGCTTTTCTATAGAAAAGTCTTTCTATCGTCTTCCTTTTCTATAGAAAAGTCCCCCTATCGTCTTCCTTTTCTATAGAAAAGTCTTCCTATCGTCTTCCTTTTCTATAGAAAAGTCCTCCTATTGCCTTCCTTTTCTATAGAAAAGTCCTCCTATTGCCTTCCTTTTCTATAGAAAAGTCTTCCTATCGTCTTCTTTTTCTATAGAAAAGTCTTCCTATCGTCTTTCTTTTCTATAGAAAAGTCTTCCTATCGTCTTTCTTTTCTATAGAAAAGTCTTCCTATCGTCTTTCTTTTCTATAGAAAAGTCTTCCTATCGTCTTTCTTTTCTATAGAAAAGTCTTCCTATCGTCTTTCTTTTCTATAGAAAAGTCTTCCTATCGTCTTTCTTTTCTATAGAAAAGTCTTCCTATCGTCTTCCTTTTCTATAGAAAAGTCTTCCTATCATCTTCCTTTTCTATAGAAAAGTCTTCCTATCATCTTCCTTTTCTATAGAAAAGTCTTCATATCGTCTTCCTTTTCTATAGAAAAGTCTTCCTATCGTCTTCCTTTTCTATAGAAAAGTCTTCCTATTGTCTTCCTTTTCTATAGAAAAGTCCTCCTATTGCCTTCCTTTTCTATAGAAAAGTCTTCATATCGTCTTCTTTTTCTATAGAAAAATCTTCCTATCGTCTTCGTTTTCTATAGAAAAGTCTTCCTATCGTCTTTCTTTTCTATAGAAAAGTCTTCCTATCGTCTTTCTTTTCTATAGAAAAGTCTTCCTATCGTCTTTCTTTTCTATAGAAAAGTCTTCCTATCGTCTTCCTTTTCTATAGAAAAGTCTTCCTATCGTCTTTCTTTTCTATAGAAAAGTCTTCCTATTGTCTTCCTTTTCTATAGAAAAGTCTTCCTATTGCCTTCCTTTTCTATAGAAAAATCTTCCTATCGTCTTCGTTTTCTATAGAAAAGTCTTCCTATCGTCTTTCTTTTCTATAGAAAAGTCTTCCTATCGTCTTTCTTTTCTATAGAAAAGTCTTCCTATCGTCTTTCTTTTCTATAGAAAAGTCTTCCTATCGTCTTCCTTTTCTATAGAAAAGTCTTCCTATCATCTTCCTTTTCTATAGAAAAGTCTTCCTATCATCTTCCTTTTCTATAGAAAAGTCTTCATATCGTCTTCCTTTTCTATAGAAAAGTCTTCCTATCGTCTTCCTTTTCTATAGAAAAGTCTTCCTATTGTCTTCCTTTTCTATAGAAAAGTCCTCCTATTGCCTTCCTTTTCTATAGAAAAGTCTTCATATCGTCTTCTTTTTCTATAGAAAAGTCTTCCTATCGTCTTTCTTTTCTATAGAATAGTCTTCCTATCGTCTTTCTTTTCTACAGAACAGTCTTCCTATCGTCATCTTTTCTATAGAAAAGTCTTCCTATCGTCTTCCTTTTCTATAGAAAAGTCTTCCTGTCGTTTTCTATAGAAAAGTCTTCCTATCGTCATCCTTTTCTATAGAAAAGTCTTCCTATCGTCTTCATTTTCTATAGAAAAAATTTCCTATCGTCATCTTTTCTATAGATAAGTCTTCCTATCGTCTTGTTTTCTATAGAAAAGTCTTCCTATCATCTTACTTTTCTATAGAAAAGTCTTCCTATCGTCTTCCATTTCTATAGAAAAGTCTTCCTACCGTCTTCTTTAAGTAAAATTAAGAAAGCCTTAATTTCATATAGAAAAGCCTTCATATCTTTATTGTCCGAAAGTTGAGGATTGTATATTTTGAAGGTTAGAGAAAATATGAGTCTATTTAACAGTCTATAGCGCTTTTCTGTCCAACTGTAGTATTTGTATGTATAATATTAGAAACGATTATTTAAGATGACATTTGGCTGATATTTTTCTTTTGTTTTTCCTTCTTTATTTTGTGCTAAGTAGTTACTGTTTTTTGGGTATTCCTCCTTTTTCTTTGGTTTTACATTACAAACATTTTTTGTCTATTTTTTTGGATTTAATACTAACGAGTGCACAAAATGACAAGTAACTTCGTTAGAATTTTGAACATTATCTCCTTTTTTATTTAACATACCTCAACTTGTAGCTGTTGTTTTGTTACTGGTGCTACTGTTGTCGCTTTTCATTTGTGTTTATGTCAATAATTTCAAAATTTTTGTGAGCAAAAAAATCATTTTGTTATGTTTATGTTAATAAGTTGGAGTTACGGGATACGGCTTAAATATTTTATTAAACATTTTATAAATTCATTTTTCATGTCTAACAACAATGTAAAAGGACTCTTTTAAGGGATTTATTTTAGGCAAACATTTTCTGTATTTTAACTTTCTAGCAAAAACGCCTTTAATATTCAATCATCGCTGCTATCCTTTTAAACAGACCAAAAGAGGGTGTTTAATGGTTTTATACACTTTCAGAAAAAAAAAATCTTAAATGAAAAAATAAATTATTTTTATAAAGACATTACATAGATTTATATAAAATTTCAAAAATATTTATTCAATTCTTAAGCTTTTTTATTTGCAGGCGTAATGATTATAGAAAGATTTTAATGAATTCATGCGAAAAAATTCCAGCGAAAAATAATTACTTCCTCAATAATGCTCAATTTTAATGCTAAAAAAATGTAACATTAAAATATATATTAATGTATTAAGATTAATTCTTAAAATGATATATTCAATGAATATAAAAAATTTTCCTTTATAATTTTATCAGTCAACTGCAATCAAAAATTTAACAATAGAAATAATTTTCTAATATAAGGTCGAAGATAGGTCCTTCCTTTCTATAAAAAATGTGACGACAGAAAGACTTTTCTACAAAAAAGACTACTATAGGAAGATGACGACTAGAAAGGCTTTCCTAAAGGAAATATGACGCCAGGAAGACTTTTATAAAAAAAAGATAATGTCAGGAAGAAATTTCTATGGAAAAAATGAAGAAAGATCTTGCTTTCTGTAGAAAAGAAATACGATATGAAGGCTTTTCTATAAAAAAGATGACGATAAGAACACTTTTCTATAGAGAAGATGACGATAGGAAGACTTTTCTATAAAAAAGTTGAATATATGTAGACTTTTCAATAGAAAAGTTGACAATACAAATACTTTTCAATAGAAAAGCTGACGATGGGAAGACTTTTCTATAGAAAAGTTAACTTTTCTATAAAAAAAATGACTATGGGAAGACTTTCCTATAACAAAATATGACGATAGGAAGACTTTTCCATAAAAAAGATGACGATATGAAGACTTTTCTATAGAAAAGATGACGATAGGAATAGTTTTCTATAGAAAAGGAAGACGACAGCAAGAGTTTTCTACAGAAAGGGAAGACGATAGAAAGAGTTTTCTATAGAAAAGGAAGGCGATAGGAAGAGTTTTCTATAGAAAAGGAAGACGATAGGAAGAGTTTTCTATAGAAAAGGAAGACGATAGGAAGAGTTTTCTATAGGAAAGGAAGACGATAGGAAGAGTTTTCTATAGAAAAGGAAGACGATACGAAGAGTTTTCTATAGAAAAGGAAGGCGATGGGAAGAGTTTTCTATAGAAAAGGAAGACGATAGGAAGAGTTTTCTATAGAAAAGGAAGACGATAGGAAGAGTTTTCTATGGAAAAGTTGACGATAGGAAGACTTTTCTATAGAAAAGCTGACGATAGGAAGTCTTTTCTATAGAAAAGTTGACGATAGGAAGACATTTTTCTAAAAAAGTTGACGATAGGAAGACTTTTCTATAGAAAAGTTGACGATAGGAAGACTTTTCTATAGAAAAGTTGACGATAGGAAGACTTTTCTATAGAAAAGTTGACGATAGGAAGACTTTTCTATAGAAAAGTTGACGATAGGAAGACTTTTCTATAGAAAAGTTGACGATAGGAAGACTTTTCTATAGAATAGGAAGGCGATAGGAAGACTTTTCTATAGAATAGGAAGGCGATAGGAAGAGTTTTCTATAGAAAAGGAAGACGATAGGAAGAGTTTTCTATAGAAAAGGAAGACGATAGGAAGAGTTTTCTATAGAAAAGGAAGACGATAGGAAGAGTTTTCTATAGAAAAGGAAGACGATAGGAAGAGTTTTCTATAGAAAAGGAAGACGATACGAAGAGTTTTCTATAGAAAAGGAAGGCGATGGGAAGAGTTTTCTATAGAAAAGGAAGACGATAGGAAGACTTTTCTATAGAAAAGTTGACGATAGGAAGACTTTTCTATAGAAAAGTTGACGATAGGAAGACTTTTCTATAGAAAAGTTGACGATAGGAAGACTTTTCTATAGAAAAGTTGACGATAGGAAGACTTTTCTATAGAAAAGTTGACGATAGGAAGACTTTTCTATAGAAAAGTTGACGATAGCAAGACTTTTCTATAGAAAAGTTGACGATAGGAAGACTTTTCTATAGGAAGACTTTTCTATAGAAAAGTTGACGATAGGAAGACTTTTCTATAGAAAAGTTGACGATAGGAAGACATTTTTATAGAAAAGTTGACGATAAGAAGTCTTTTCTATAGAAAAGTTGACGATAGGAAGTCTTTTCTATAGAAAAGTTGACGATAGGAAGACTTTTCTATAGGAAGGTTGACGATAGGAAGACTTTTCTATAGGAAAGTTGACGATAGGAAGTCTTTTCTATAGAAAAGTTGACGATAGGAAGTCTTTTCTATAGACTTTTCTATAGAAAAGTTGACGATAGGAAGACTTTTCTATAGAAAAATTGACGATAGGAAGACTTTTCTATAGAAAAATTGACGATAGGAAGACATTTCTCTAAAAAAGTTGACGACAGGAAGACATTTTTATAGAAAAGTTGACGATAAGAAGTCTTTTTTTATAAAAAAGTTGACGATAGGAAGTCTTTTCTATAGAAATGTTGTCGATAGGAAGTCTTTTCGATAGAAAAGTTGACGATAGGAAGTCTTTTCTATAGAAAAGTTGACGATAGGAAGTCTTTTCTATAGAAAAGTTGAGGATAGGAAGTCTTTTCTATAGAAAAGTTGACGATAGGAAGTCTTTTCTATAGAAAAGTTGACGATAGGAAGTCTTTTCTATAGAAAAGTTGACAATAGGAAGTCTTTTCTATAGAAAAGTTGACGATAGGAAGTCCTTTCTATAGAAAAGTAGACGATAGGAAGTCCTTTCTATAGAAAAGTTGACGATAGAAAGTCTTTTCTATAGAAAAGTTGACGATAGGAAGTCTTTTCTATAGAAAAGTTGACGATAGGAAGTCTTTTCTATAGAAAAGTTGACGATAGGAAGTCTTTTCTATAGAAAAGTTGACGATAGGAAGTCTTTTCTATAGAAAAGTTGACGTTAGGAAGTCTTTTCTATAGAAAAGTTGACGATAGGAAGTCTTTTCTATAGAAAAGTTGACGATAGGAAGTCTTTTCTATAGAAAAGTTGACGATAGGAAGTCTTTTATATAGGAAAGTTGACGATAGGAAGTCTTTTCTATAGGAAGGTTGACGATAGGAAGACTTTTCTATAGGAAAGTTGACGATATGAAGACTTTTTTTTATAGAAAAGATGACGATAAGAAGACTTTTCTGTAGAAAAGATGAAGATAGGAAGACCTTGTTTTGTATAAAAAAGTTGACGATGGGAGCTCTTTTTTTATAAAATAAGTTAATTATGGGAAGACTTTTTTATAGATTAATGGTATACAAACAAGTTCAAATTAAATTCTTATTTCAAATGTTTTTACGCGGAGGGACCTCAAATAGAAAAAATTATAAAAAATTTTTTAACAATGCCTCATTTATGGCATTAAAAAATTCGCAATAAATTGTCTTAACAGCAGCTGTTTGACCAAAAATGTTTTTTTTTTGCTATTTATAATGAATAACTTTTCAAATATGTACCTTCTATAAATAAAATAAATGATGTTTTATATCAACGAAAATTGTGTAAAATGTTTTCTATTAAAACGACCCAGACTCTAGCCATTTGCTTTTTGTTAACCAAATATTAACACCACATTTGAGCAAAAGATTTCAAAAAAAAAACTGAAAAGGACCGAAAAGTAAATGTTTACACAAAACGTTTTCATCACTGTCATTTGGATAAAAAGGAGAACAATTCAGTTTGATAAAGGACTTTTATGAGTTAAGTAAAAATATAAACATTTTTTGAAAATAAATGTTAGGAAATAAAAACAAAAGGCAGGAGAAAGGAATTTTTCACAAAAGACGCCTATTACTCAAACACGAAATCGTTGTAAAAGTCTTGTGTTATTTAGGCTTTAAATCATCTTATTTTTTTTAAAAGTAACTAAGTAAAACAATATTTTCATATTAAAGGTCTAGGATTTTTTATATAAAATAAGAACAATTTTAAAAACCTTTTTTCCATAATGGCCTTAATATGTAAATATTTTTTGGTATATTATTATTAACAATATCTAATCAATTAAGTACTTGTGATACTTAGTTTTTTCCTTCTGCCTTTCAACATGTAGTGGCTTACAATATAATTATACTTAAATATCTTGTATAACAGGATCATTCAAGTGTAACATGCAAATCCGAAACGTAATAAGGATTTTATGAGCAAATCGCATTAAAAAATACAAAAGAATTGCGGTCAAACCAACAAAGTCCGTTAATAAGTTAAAGATTGTACACAAAATTGAAGTCAAAAAGAAAATAAGTTTAAAATAAATATTTCTATAAAAATTGTTGGTGTTCTATAGAAAAGTTTTCGAGAGACCAAGTTTTCTATAGAAAAGTTGGCGATAGCTCAAGTTTTCTATAGAAAAGTTGGCGATAGCTCAAGTTTTCTATAGAAAAGTTGGCGATAGCTCAAGTTTTCTATAGAAAAGTTGGCGATAGCTCAAGTTTTCTATAGAAAAGTTGGCGATAGCTCAAGTTTTCTATAGAAAAGTTGGCGATAGCTCAAGTTTTCTATAGAAAAGTTGGCGATAGCTCAAGTTTTCTATAGAAAAGTTGGCTATAGCTCAAGTTTTCTATAGAAAAGTTGGCGATAGCTCAAGTTTTCTATAGAAAAGCTGGCGATAGCTCAAGTTTTCTATAGAAAAGTTGGCGATAGCTCAAGTTTTCTATAGAAAAGTTGGCGATAGCTCAAGTTTTCTATAGAAAAGTTGGCGATAGCTCAAGTTTTCTAAAGAAAAGTTGGCGATAGCTCAAGTTTTCTATAGAAAAGTTGGCGATAGCCCTAGTTTTCTATAGAAAAGTTGGCGATAGCCCTAGTTTTCTATAGAAAAGTTGGCGATAGCCCTAGTTTTCTATAGAAAAGTTGGCGATAGCCCTAGTTTTCTATAGAAAAGTTGGCGATAGCCCTAGTTTTCTATAGAAAAGTTGGCGATAGCCCTAGTTTTCTAAAGAAAAGTTGGCGATAGCCCTAGTTTTCTATAGAAAAGTTGGCGATAGCCCTAGTTTTCTATAGAAAAGTTGGCGATAGCCCTAGTTTTCTATAGAAAAGTTGGCGATAGCCTTAGTTTTCTATAGAAAAGTTGGCGATAGCCCTAGTTTTCTATAGAAAAGTTGGCGATAGCCCTAGTTTTCTATAGAAAAGTTGGCGATAGCCCTAGTTTTCTATAGAAAAGTTGGCGTTAGCTATGGTTTTCTATAGAAAAGTTGGCGATAGCCCTAGTTTTCTATAGAAAAGTTGGCGATAGCCCTAGTTTTCTATAGAAAAGTTGGCGATAGCCCTAGTTTTCTATAGAAAAGTTGGCGATAGCCCTAGTTTTCTATAGAAAAGTTGGCGATAGCCCTAGTGTTCTATAGAAAAGTTGGCTATAGCCCTAGTTTTCTATAGAAAAGTTGGATATAGCCCTAGTTTTCTATAGAAAAGTTGGCGATAGCCCTAGTTTTCTATAGAAAAGGCGTTAGCTATGGTTTTCTATAGAAAAGTAGGCGTTAGCTATGGTTTTCTATAGAAAAGTAGGCGTAAGCTATGGTTTTCTATAGAAAGTTGGTGGTAGCCCAAGTTTCCTATTGAAAAGTTGGCGATAGCCCAAGTTTTTAATTGAATAGTTGTCGATAGCCCAAGTTTTTATGGTAAAGTTTTATATGGAAAAGTTGGAGGCAGACAAAATTCAATATAAATAGATAAAATTATGCGGGTTTAAGCTTTAGATCATAGTCATATTAATTCATTGTTATAAATTACTACAAAAATTAAAAAAAGTCAAAATAATATAAAATTATTATCCACAGCCATTAGCCAAGAAAGGAAAATAATGTGCCAGATAGAAAGAACAATACAAAAAAAAAAAATCCATTATAAACATTTTTTCATGGCACTTCAAAAAATTTGTTCTTTACAAGATTTTTTTTTTGCTTTCAGCCTCTAGTTACTATGAATTCAATACAATACAATACCAGGGATATTAGTAAATGGAAATTAATATGTATGAATATTGTTGCTTTCACGCTCAGTACTTGGAAGCTTATAAAGGAATTTGTGTAAGTAGTCCTAGTGATTTTTTTCTTTGGAAGCGGGGGTGAGGTGATGATGTATAGATATTGTAGAAAACCAAACAATTACTAGGTTGGTAATTCAATCTAAAAAGCTATTTCATATTGTTTTTCCATTGGGGTGGGTTGTGGAAATGTGTTAATGTGTGTGTTTCGGGTTTTTTTGTATCTCATTAATGCGGTTCATGTTCCATGACCTCTGGCCGGTTTGACATGATGTATCATAAGTTGTAAAGTAAATGCTCAATGATAATGATGACAATAATGAGGTTGATGAAAATTATAGAGATGAATGAACCTAAACTTAGTAATTATAGGCAGCAAAGACATATAGAGAATGTTTAATATAATAAATGTGAGGGTAAAATAGGCTACCAGAGAAAAACGTTATTTGCCAAAAAACAAGAAATATATAAACCCAAATGATGGCAGTAAATAAAATTTAAATACCTCTACATACAATCATTCATCAAATTGAGTATATTGGCTGTTATTTACACACTCATATGTAGCCAGACACACAGAAGGACTTACAGACTAATAGATAGACACAGAGACAGACATTCATATGTAGCCAGTAGCTGAAAATGTGAAAGCGTCCATGTGCACAATGTGTGTAATATTATGACATATCATTAGCCAAATGTTGTTATTTAATACTATTTACAACATTTGGTAATACAAAATTTACTGCCACAAACAAATGTCCATGTGTCACTTAAATAACCAAATAAATGGCTGAAACAGAGAAACAAGCGAAAATTATAAGCCGAGTTTCTTTATATGTGATTTCCTAGATGTGAAATAAATTATTTTGTATTTAGTAGAAATCTATGTATGTATTTATGCATTTACTGTTTAAAATTTATAACTAAAATGCAGTGGGCGTTAATGATGATGACATAAATGGGCTTAATTAAATAGACAGTAGAATTTCATTTAAATTATGGTAAAACAAACGGTTGACTAAAATATATGTATGGATACAAAACACAGTAACGTTTGTTTGCATAGTCATCAATAAATAATGAACTGCTCTAATGAAAATTTATATTAGGCAATTTTTTTTATAGTTATGCACACAATAAATGAAAATAATGGAATTGTCGAGGAATTGCTAATATTTCCTATATTCATATGAATTCTATTAATTTAATTATTGTCCAATTATCTTGATTTTGGAATAAGAAAACAATTTTGCTAAATACATATTTTCAAATAACGTATGAGTAATATTATCATCAGCGATTAAATTAAATATTCCACATACGTAGCCAAATTACTCATACGCTGTTAAGCAAATAGGAAGCATTTTTTTTATATAGAAAATAATATCAAAGACGATGGCAAGAGTTTTTCTAAATAGGAAAAATTATCAAAGAAAATAGTAAAAGTTTCTATATATAGATAAAAAATTTATATAGAGTTTTCTATATATAGAAAAGATGACGATAGGAAGAGTTTTCTCTATACAGAATAAATTAACGGTGGGAAGAGTTTTTTTAGATAGAAAAAAAATTACGATAGCAAGAGTTTTCAATATATAGAAAAGATGACGGTAGGAAGAATTTTTTATATATATAAAAAAAAATGACGATAGGAGAGTTTTTTATAAATGAAGATGGGAATAGTTTTCTGTATATAAAAAAAAATACGACAGGAAGATTTTTCTATATATAGCAAAAAATGACGTTAGGAAGAGTTTTCTATTAAAAGAAAAAAACAAATGACGATAGTAAAAGTTTTTAGAAAAGTTGACGAAAGGCCTAGTTTTCTATAGAAAAGTTGACGAAAAGCATAGTTTTCTATGGAAAGATTGACGAAAGGCCTATTTTTCTATGGAAAAGTTGACGAAAGGCCTAGTTTTCTACAGAAACATGGAGGAAAGGCCAAGTTTTCTATATAAAAATTGACGAAAGGCCTAGTTTTCTAAAGAAAAGTTGACGAAAGGTCTAGTTTTCTATAGAAAAGTTGACGAAAGGTCTAGTTTTCTATAGAAAAGTTGACGAAAGGTCTAGTTTTCTATAGAAAAGTTGACGAAAGGTCTAGCTTTCTATAGAAAAGTTGACGAAAGGTCTAGTTTTTTATAGAAAAGTTGACGAAAGGTCTAGTTTTCTATAGAAAAGTTGACGAAAGGTCCAGTTTTCTATAGAAAAGTTGACGAAAGGTCTAGTTTTCTATAGAAAAGTTGACGAAAGGTCTAGTTTTCCATAGAAAAGTTGACGAAAGGTCTAGTTTTCTATAGAAAAGTTGACGAAAGGTCTAGTTTTCCATAGAAAAGTTGACGAAAGGTCTAGTTTTCTATAGAAAAGTTGACGAAAGGTCTAGTTTTCTATAGAAAAGTTGACGAAAGGTCTAGTTTTCTATAGAAAAGTTGACGAAAGGTCTAGTTTTCTATAGAAAAGTTGACGAAAGGTCTAGTTTTCTATAGAAAAGTTGACGAAAGGTCTAGTTTTCTACAGAAAAGTTGACGAAAGGTCTAGTTTTCTATAGAAAAGTTGACGAAAGGTCTAGTTTTTTATAGAAAAGTTGACGAAAGGTCTAGTTTTCTATAGAAAAGTTGACGAAAGGTCCAGTTTTCTATAGAAAAGTTGACGAAAGGTCTAGTTTTCTATAGAAAAGTTGACGAAAGGTCTAGTTTTCTATAGAAAAGTTGACGAAAGGTCTAGTTTTTTATAGAAAAGTTGACGAAAGGTCTAGTTTTCTATAGAAAAGTTGACGAAAGGTCCAGTTTTCTATAGAAAAGTTGACGAAAGGTCTAGTTTTCTATAGAAAAGTTGACGAAAGGTCTAGTTTTCCATAGAAAAGTTGACGAAAGGTCTAGTTTTCTATAGAAAAGTTGACGAAAGGTCTAGTTTTCCATAGAAAAGTTGACGAAAGGTCTAGTTTTCTATAGAAAAGTTGACGAAAGGTCTAGTTTTCTATAGAAAAGTTGACGAAAGGTCTAGTTTTCTATAGAAAAGTTGACGAAAGGTCTAGTTTTCTATAGAAAAGTTGACGAAAGTTCTAGTTTTCTATAGAAAAGTTGACGAAAGTTCTAGTTTTCTATAGAAAAGTTGACGAAAGGTCTAGTTTTCTATAGAAAAGTTGACGAAAGGTCTAGTTTTCTATAGAAAAGTTGACGAAAGGTCTAGTTTTCTATAGAAAAGTTGACGAAAGGTCTAGTTTTTTATAGAAAAGTTGACGAAAGGTCTAGTTTTCTATAGAAAAGTTGACGAAAGGTCTAGTTTTCTATAAAAAGTTGACGAAATTATGAAAGGAAGAGTTTTCTTTAAAATGAAAAAAATGACGGTAGGAAGAGTTTTCTGTTTAAAGAAAAAATTGACGATAGGAAGACTTTTCTATATATAGAAAACAATTGTGTTAGTAAGAGTTTTCTATGTATGGAAAAAAATGACAATAGTAAAAGTTTTTAGAAAGACATTTTCTTTGGAAAACTTATCCTCCAAACAATTTTTTTGTCTAGATGTTTTGGCTTTTGTTATGACTATATCTCATTTTAGGTAAATGTGACTAAGGAGAATTTTAATTACTTAATTAAATTAATGCAAACACATTTTTCTTCTGATGTTTGTTTCTTTTGACAAATTTGCCTTAATGTGACAATGTCTGTCTCTTGATTTAAACAATTTGCTTTTTTAAACAAAAATTCATTTAGAAAATTAAATTTATTTATTTTAAAGTTTTCTAACCAAAACCAGTTTTGCTCAAAGACAACAAGTTTTGATTTGGTTAAATGTTGCCACATTATTTAAAAGTAGGTTAAACCATTTTCTAAATTTATTTTCTCTATTTTTTATCTTTACAGGTAAGTTCAAGTTGTAGCGTTTTATGAGTGATTTCTTGCAGAAAAAAAGGTATTAAATTATTTTTATTTAAAAATAGTTATTAAAAACCATAAAAAGATTAGAAAATTGTTCATGTTGCTATGGCACGTGTTAAAATTAAAATTTTGAGGCACATGTTTTATATGGAGCCATCAGTGAAAGTCGTGATTGTTAATAATGTTTAAAATTCTAAAAAGTTGGCAGTTTTGTCTTAAGTGTTTAACTCATTTTTAGAGTCAAAGTCAAATAAAATTTGTCAGGTCATGGTAGAACATTTGTGTATATGTATGTGTGTGTACTTTTACCACCCACTGTTTAGCCGAAATTAATAAATAATATTTTATAGCCTTATTTTGCTAATTTCTATTATATTTCCATTATTTTATTGCCCAAACGTTTTTGATGACTCTGAAAATATTATTTCCCATTAATCCTTGACTCATAAAACATTTGTTCGAATTCATTTAATGTTTTCGGATTATTACTAGAGTTTTGTTGCTGGAACATAAATTTTAAATAAAATTAATTATTATAGGAAAATAATTGAAAGGCCTATGATTAGGTAAATGCTGAAATGCTTAAGCAAATATCAGTGAATTAGTAAAATTATAGCATTTAGACACATATTTTTGAATAAACAAAAATTATCTTTATTTCCTTTCAAACATTTCAATACGAATAAACTGAAAATTTTAATAAAATTCAGCAAAAAAGTCTTTCAAATTTTTTTTATAAATTTTGTACATAAACAATCAATCATTTAACTTTTTTCTGCCACTTCCTTTGATATAATATAATTTATTTTATATTTATTAAATTATAATAACTTTAAAAAAATTGCCTTGGTAATTCAATTTAAAAGCAATTTACTTTTTTTTATCATTAAATTTTTCTATCAATATTTAAGCATGAATTTATTTATTTAATATTTGTTTTCTTTTTTTTTCCATTGACATTTAAAAAATTGACCTTAAATTACTACGAATAATTTATGTGATTTTCGAACTTGTTGATTTTAATGTTTTTTCTTGTTAAGATTTTCCTCATTGTTTTCTTTTTTTTTTGTAGGAAAAATTTGTTTAAACATATTTTAAACAAAAATGATAAATTACCTTCAAAACAAGTACAATAAGTTTGTCATATTCTCTAAAATGCTGGAAAGAAAATGATAAAAGAAAAAAAAGCTATTACTTATTTAAATGTTTTTCCAAAGAATAAAATTTTTTAATGGAAGGAGCAAAATTTAAAAAGGTAGGAGTTTTGTATAGACAAAACAACATAACAAAAGTTGACAATGGCAACACTTTCTCAAAAAAAGTTTTCAGAGGAAATATTTGTTTAATGAAAAAGTTAAAAGTGGATAATGTGTCCTAGGCAACAGTTTTTGATGGAAAAGGGGACAAATGCAATTCTTCTCCTATAGAATAGTTGACATTGACGAAGAGTTTTTGATAGAAAAGATAAAGTGGCAATAATTTTTCTACGGAATAATTGACAGTAACAAAATTTTCTCTATGAAAAAGTTGACGAAAGGCAAAGTTTTCTAAAGAAATATTGACGAAAGTCCTAGTTTTCTAGAGAAAAGTTGACGAAAGGTATAGTTTTTAGAGAAAAGTTGACGAAAGGCAAAGTTTTCTAGAGAAAAGTTGACGAAAGTCAAAGTTTTTTAGAGAAAAGTTGATGAAAGCCTAGTTTTCTAGAGAAAAGTTGACAAAAGGCAAAGTTTTTTAGAGAAAAGTAGACGAAAGGCAAAGTTTTCTAGAGAAAAGTTTACGAAAGGCAAAGTTTTCCAGAGGAAAGTTGTCGATAGCAAAGTTTTCTATAGAAAAGTTGTCGATAGGCAAAGTTTTCTATAGAAAAGTTGTCGATAGGCAAAGTTTTCCATAGAAAAGTTGTCGATAGGCAAAATTTTCTTTAGAAAAGTTGTCGATAGGCAAAGTTTTCTATAGAAAAGTTGTCGATAGGCAAAGTTTTCTATAGAAAAGTTGTCGATAGGCAAAGTTTTCTAGAGAAAAGTTGTCGATAGGCAAAGTTTTCTATAGAAAAGTTGTCGATAGGCAAAGTTTTCTATAGAAAAGTTATCGATAGGCAAAAGTTTTCTAGAGAAAAGTTGTCGATAGGCAAAGTTTTCTATAGAAAAGTTGTCGATAGGCAAAGTTTTCCATAGAAAAGTTGTCGATAGGCAAAGTTTTCTTTAGAAAAGTTGTCGATAGGCAAAGTTTTCTATAGAAAAGTTGTCGATAGGCAAAGTTTTCTATAGAAAAGTTGTCGATTGGCAAAGTTTTCTATAGAAAAGTTGTCGATAGGCAAAGTTTTCTATAGAAAAGTTGTCGATAGGCAAAGTTTTCTATAGAAAAGTTGCCGATAGGCAAAGTTTTCTATAGAAAAGTTGCCGATAGGCAAAGTTTTCTATAGAAAAGTTGTCGATAGACAAAGTTTTCTGTAGACAAGTTGTCGAAAGGCAAAGTTTTCTATAGAAAAGTTGTCGATAGGCAAAGTTTTCTATAGAAAAGTTGTCGATAGACAAAGTTTTCTGTAGACAAGTTGTCGATAGGCAAATTTTTCTATAGAAAAGTTGTCGATAGGCAATGTTTTCTGTAGAAAAGTTGTCGAAAGGCAAAGTTTTCTATAGAAAAGTTGTCGATAGGCAAAGTTTTCTATAGAAAAGTTGTTGATGGGGAAAGTTTTCTATAAACTTTATCAATTTTTATACAAAAATGTAAATTTTTCCAAATTGTTATAAAAAAATATTTAAAAATTCTTTATGTGAAACGATATAAAAATAAAAATTAATGTAGGTTTGAAAAATGTCTTAAAAATTTTGCTACAAAATTTGTTTGTAAAAATTCTTTACATGAAACGTAAATATTTCAGGTAAATATTTCGGCGTTCAAAATTTTGTTAAATTAAATGTTTCAAAAATGTCTTAAAAATTTTTTTATGTGAAAAATGTCATAATATTTTTTTCTTTAAGAAATTGTGTAAAAATATTTTATTATATTTATACTTAAATTTGAGAAACTCTTCCTAAATAAAAAAATTATATTTAAACTTTAAATAAAAAAATCTGTAAAATTTTAAGAAATTTTCTTAATAAAAAATTATATAAAAAATTTTATGAAAAAAATTATATAAAAAATATTGTTTCCCTTTCAAAATTTTTTTTCTTAATTTTCCATATAAAAAAACGATTTTCATTAAGAAAAGTGTTACGACAATTTTTTGTATAAATTGTTAACATTTTGTTACTAAAATTTTACAAAATACAAATTTTTCCCTTTGACCCCAAAACTCAAAAGTGTTTATCTTTGAAAACATATTCTCAACTGAACAATTATTTAATACCTTTCAATCATAAAAAATACAGCGTGAAATTACTACAATCGTAATTCTTCTGGCAAATACTGCAATTTCCTTTACAATTTATTGGAAACAAAAATTCTGCGTAAATAAACTACTTTTATATTAAAATTGATGCAATTTATATGTTTCTGCATTTTACATAAAAGAACTGAAATCAATAAATATTTTAGTAGAAATTTTAAAGCATTTTTCTCCGTTCAATTCCAGGAAGTGGAAGTAGAAGCAATAATGTAAGCAAAAGTAGTTGCATTAAGATCTCGTTTATTTCATATTTGTTTTTTTTTCTCAATTTCCACTTCATTGCAAACGAATGTCATCAAAATGCTCATATAGTAGCAGTTGAACGTGTGTACAGAGTCTTGCCACATGTTGCAGCATTAAAAACTACTTATGTACGAGTATAAAAGAAAAGAACAGAAAAAAGGGGGTTGTACAATGTAAGTGGAGATTTTTGGAGAACATTTTTATATGTTTTGGATTTTAAGCAAAAATTTTATGGTCCCATATAAATTGGCTATACCCCTTTAGAGACAAATTATATTTATTAAAATACAACTTTTGGCTTTACATTTTTATTTATTTGGGCCTTCTTTTAATAAAAATTTTCGAAAAGAATTAAGAACTCCAAATTTTGACATTTAACTCCAGATAAGATAGGGTTAAGAATGTACAACTTTGAAAAAAATTGCATATATTCTCTATAGATTGAGCAATAAATAATATTTATTAATTTTGCAATTTCTTTTCAAAAGTAACAAATTTTTGCTGCATGACATGTTGTCAAGGACACGATATTTTGGGGATAAGACTGCAAGATCTCCAAAACTATACCCTGAATATTTTATTTGCATGACTTAAGTTTTCTGGTTCCAAATCGTCTTATTCGATATCGGTTGAAAACCTAGACTTTTAAGAAAATATTATATAACATAGGGATTTTCAAAATTTTAATGAAATTGTTCTTATAGAAAAATTTTGATGAATTTTTTTTTATAGAAAAATTTGGATGAAATTTTTCTCATAGAAAAATTTTGATGAAATTTTTCTTAAAGAAAAATTTTGATGAAATTTTTCTTAAAGAAAAATTTTGATGAAATTTTTCTTATAATAAAATATTGATGAAATTTTTCTTATAGAAAAATTTTGATGAAATTTTTCTTATAGAAAAATTTTGATGAAATTTGTCTTATAGAAAAATTTTTATGAAATTTTTCTTATAGAAAAATTTTGATGACATTTTTCTTATAGAAAAATTTTGATGAAATTTTTCTTATAAAAAAATTTTGATGAAATTTTTCTTATAGAAAAATTTTGATGAAATTTTTCTTATAGAAAAATTTTGATGAAATTTTTCTTAAAGAAAAATTTTGCTGAAATTTTTCTTATAGAAACATTTTGATGAAATTTTTCTTATAGAAAAATTTTGATGAAATTTTTCTTATAGAAAAATTTTGATGAAATTTTTCTTATAGAAAAATTTTGATGAAATTTTTCTTGTAGAAAAATTTTGATGAAATTTTTCTTATAGAAAAATTTTGATGAAATTTTTCTTATAGAAAAATTTTGATGAAATTTTTCTTATAGAAAAATTTTGATGAAATTTTTCTTATAGAAAAATTTTGATGAAATTTTTCTTATAGAAAAATTTTGATGAAATTTTTCTTAAAGAAAAATTTTGATGTAATTTTCCTTAAAGAAAATAGAAAAATGTTGATAAAATTTTTCTTATAGAAAAATTTTGATGAAATTTTTCTTATAGAAAAATTTTGATGAAATGTTTCTTATAGAAAAATTTTGATGAAATTTTTCTTAAAGAAAAATTTTGATAAAATTTTTCTTATAGAAAAATTTTGATGAAATTTTTCTTATAGAAAAATTTTGATGAAATTTTTCTTATAGAAAAATTTTGATGAAATTTTTCTTATAGAAAAATTTTGATGAAATTTTTCTTAAGGAAAAATTTTGATAAAATTTTTCTTAAAGACAAATTTTGATAAAATTTTTCTTATAGAAAAATTTTGATGAAATTTTTCTTATAGAAAAATTTTGATGAAATTTTTCTTATAGAAAAATTTTGATGAAATTTTTCTTATAGAAAAATTTTGATGAAATTTTTCTTAAGGAAAAATTTTGATAAAATTTTTCTTAAAGAAAAATTTTGATAAAATTTTTCTTATACAAAAATTTTGAAGAAATTTTTCTTTTAGAAAAATTTTGATGAAATTGTTCTTTTAGAAAAATTTTGATGAAATTTTTCTTATAGAAAAATTTTGATAAAATTTTTCTTATAGAAAAATTTTGATGAAATTTTTCTTATAGAAAAATTTTGATGAAATTTTTCTTATAGAAAAATTTTGATGAAATTTTTCTTATAGAAAAATTTTGATGAAATTTTTCTTATAGAAAAATTTTGATGAAATTTTTCTTATAGAAACATTTTGATGAAATTTTTTTATAGAAAAATTTTGATGTAATTTTTCTTATAGAAAAATTTTTATGAAATTTTTCTTAAAGAAAAATTTTGATGAAATTTTTCTTATAGAAAAATTTTGATGAAATTTTTCTTATAGAAAAGTTTTGATGAAATTTTTTTTATAGAAAAATTTTGATGAAATTTTTCTTATAGAAAAATTTTGATGAAATTTTTCTTATAGAAAAATTTTGATGAAATTTTTCTTATAGAAAAATTTTGATGAAATTTTTCTTATAGAAAAATTTTGATGAAATTTTTCTTATAGAAAAATTTTGATGAAGTTTTTCTTATAGAAAAATTTTGATGAAATTTTTCTTGTAGAAAAATTTTGATGAAATTTTTCTTATAGAAAAATTTTGATGAAATTTTTCTTATAGAAAAATTTTGATGAAATTTTTCTTATAGAAAAATTTTGATGAAATTTTTCTTAAAGAAAAATTTTGATGAAATTTTTCTTATAGAAAAATTTTTATGAAATTTTTCTTAAAGAAAAATTTTGATGAAATTTTTCTTATAGCTGCATCTCAAGGACACAAAATTTCGGGGATTAGACTGCAAGGACTCCAAAACTATACCTTGGATAGTTTATTTGCATGATTTCGGTTTTCTAAGGCCAATCGCCTTGTTTTGATATCGATATGTTAAGCAAATATTATATAACAACCTTAGAGATTTTCAAAATAATTTATTTTGCTAAAAGTAAATAAAATTTGGTATCTAAACATATCCATTTGTTTGTCAAAAAATTTAGTTTAAATTCTTTTATCCTCACAGAACTTTTAACAAATAAGTTATAATATGGTAAACCTTATATGTTATATATTATTTTGATTATCTTAAAAGTATGCTACACAAATTGGTCGATTTGGCCCCTATTTCATTTTCTGTTGGGACACCCTGATGTGCATGCTTTAGTTTTTCTTGCTTTTAGTTTTGTCTTTGGAAAAGTTTTATAGTAGAATGTAATAATGACAGCCATTGTCTTGAGTGATTTTTATTACAATGTAGCTTCTGCTCCTGCTGATAGTTTTTTCTTCACTTTTTCTGCAAATTCAATTTATTATCAACCATTAAGTTATTGAACAATATTGATTTTAGATTTTCAAAAAAAGCATCACTAACAACATAAATGAAAAACATGAAATAATTTATAATGTTATGACATTTTCCCAAGTTGTCTTTCCCCGCCCTTATAACAAACAGAATATGATATAATATTTAGGATCATTGAACTTTTGGACAATATTTTCAATTTTTAAAATCGAACAGATTTTTAAAATATATAAGTATTTGGAATTTAATATTTTCAATTTAAAATTCCTTTTTACCAAAACAATTTAACATCAAAATTCATATTTGTCCAAACTTTATATAAATTTTCATATGTTAACAAATTTTTTTGATTCAATTTCTCTGTATTTTTGATCACTTTAAATTTTTTATTAGCCTGAGCTATAAAAAAATAAAACCTAGAAATGTTTAAATTTGCATATTTTGATTTAATGCTAAAATTTGAATGATTGCAAATTGATGTTTGTTTTTTTATTATTCCATTTTCGCTTTTTATGAATTCAATATTTTATTTCATACCCACCAGCCGGAACATAAGGAGTCTAGTAAGTCTAAATATAGAGCATCAAAAAAAAGGGTTAAAGTTTCTTTTCTTTATTTATTCTACAAATTGTCCTTTGGTCATGCTCCAAAAGATGTAATATTTTATTGACTTTAAATTTACATATTTTTCAAATGAAGGAAATCTTTCAAGTCTTAGAGTAAAATGCAAAATTATTTTATTTAGAGGAAATTAAAGAGAAATATTTCTCATTAAAATATTAAACGAAATAACAGCAAATTTTTTTATATACTTTTATATAACAAATTTTGCTCAAATTTTTCATATATAAAAAATTTTCATAAATTATTAAGACATTTTTAATAAACAAAAATTTTATTTAAATTTTACACATTAAAAAACTTTTGATGAAATTTTTCATACAGCCAAATTTTGACAAAATTTTTATTTCTTTCTTTCAAGAAAAATTTTATCAAAACTTTTCTATAAGAAAAATTTCATAAAAATTTTTCAATAAGAAGTATTTTATCAAAATTTTTCTTTAAGAAAAATTTCATCAAAATTTTTCTATAAGAAAAATTTCATCAAAATTTTTCTATAAGAAAAATTTCATCAAAATTTTTCTATAAGAAAAATTTCATCAAAATTTTTCTATAAGAAAAATTTCATAAAAATTTTTCAATAAGAAAAATTTTATCAAAACTTTTCTATAAGCAAAATTTCATCAAAATTTTTCTATAAGAAAAATTTCATCTAAATTTTTCTATAAGAAAAATTTCATCTAAATTTTTCTATAAGAAAAATTTCATCAAAATTTTTCTATAAGAAAAATTTCATCAAAATTTTTCTATAAGAGAAATTTCAACAAAATTTTTTTATAAGAAATATTTCAACAAAATTGTTCTATAAGAAAAATTTCATCAAAATTTTTCTATAAAAAAACATAATCAACATTTTTCTATAAGAAAAATTTAGTTAAAATTTTAATCAAGATTTTTTTATAAGAAAAATTTTTATCAAAATTTTTGTATGAGAAAAATTTCATTAAAATTTTTACATAAAAAAATTTCATAAAAACTTTTGTCTAATTTTTTTTTATAAAAAATATAATCAAACTTTTTCTATAAAAAAAAAAAAATTTCTGTATGTAAAGTTTCATGAAAATTTTTGTATTGAATAAATTCATTAAAACTTCTGCATCTCTTTAAATTTTTTGGTGAAGATCAAATTTTTTCTTCATAAATAATTTCATCAAAAAATTTTTTATTAAAAAATTTCATCAAACATTTTTTTTTATAAAAAATTTCATCAATCATTTTTTTTTATAAAAAATTTCATCAAATGTTTCTGTTTTTTTTAAATTGCATCTCATATTTTTCTTTACAAAACGTTATCAAAATTTTCTAAAAAAAATTTTGACGAAGTTTTTTTTAGAGAAAAATTTTGCTGAAATTTTATAAAAAAATTTGAATGACAATTTTCTTAAGAAAAATTCTGATGCAATTTTTCTTATAGAAAATTTTTGTTATGGAACTACTTTGATGAAATTATTCTTAAAGAAAAATTTTAATGATATTTTTTTTATAGAAAACTTTTGATGAAATTTTTCTTATAGAAAAGTTTTGATAATATTTTTGATAGAAAAATTTTTGATTAAAATTTTTCCTACAGAAAATTTTGACGAAATTTTTCTTATAGAAAAATTTTTATTTAATTTTTCTTGTAGAAAAATTTTGATCAAATTTTTCTTATAGACAAATTTTGATGATTTGTTTCTTATAGAAAAATTTTGATGAACTTTTTCTGGTATAAAAATTTTGATAGTATTTTTCATATTGAAAAATTTCAATGAAATTTTTCCTATAGAAAAATTTTAATAACATTTTTCTAATAGAAAAATTTTTTAATCAAAGTTTTCTTATAGAAAAATGTTGATGAAATTTTTTTTATAGAAAATTTTAATGAAATTTTTCTTATAGAATAATATTGAGGAAATTTTTCTTAAAGACACATTTTAATGATATTTTTCTTATACATAAATTTTTATAAAGAAAAATTTGATGAAATTTTGCTTATAGAAAAATATGGATAATTTTTTAATAGAAAAATTTTAATGAAATTTTTTTATAGAAAAATGTTTATGAAATTTTTCTTATAGAAAAATTTTTATAAAATTTTCTTACAGAAAAAATTTCCTATAGTAAAATTTTGAAGAAATTTTTGTTATAGACAAATTTTAATAAAATTTTTCTTAAAGAAAAATTGAAATGAAATTTTTCGTATAGAAAAATTTTGATGAAATTTTTCTTTTACAAAAATTTTGATGAAAATTTTTCTTTTACAAAAATTTTGATGAAAATTTTTTTATAGAAAAATTTTAATGAAATTTTTCTTATAGAAATATTTTGAGGAAATTTTGGTTGTAGAAAGATTTTGAGGAAATTTTTGTTATAGAAAAATTTTGAGGAAATTTTTTTGTACAAAAAATTTTGATAAAATTTTTCTTATAGAAAAATTTTGATGAAATTTTTCCTATAGAAAAATTTAGATTAGATTGTTCTTATAGAGAAATTTTGATGAAATTTTTCCTATAGCAAATTTTTAGTAAAATTTTGTATATAGAAAAATTTTGGTGAAATTTTTCTTATAGAAAAATTTTGGTGAAATTTTTCTTATAGAAAAATTTTGATAAAATTTTTGTAATTCAAAAATTTTAATAAAATTTTTCTTATATAAAAATTTTGATAAAATTTTTCTTATAGAAAAATTTTGATAAAATTTTTCTTATAGAAAAATTTTGATAAAATTTTTCTTTTACAAAAATTTTGATGAAAATTTTTTTATAGAAAAATTTTAATGAAATTTTTCTTATAGAAATATTTTGAGGAAATTTTGGTTGTAGAAAGATTTTAAGGAAATTTTTGTTATAGAAAAATTTTGAGGAAATTTTTTTGTACAAAAAATTTTGATAAAATTTTTCTTATAGAAAAATTTTGATGAAATTTTTCCTATAGAAAAATTTTGGTGAAATTTTTCTTATAGAAAAATTTTGGTGAAATTTTTCTTATAGAAAAATTTTGATAAAATTTTTTTTTGATGAAATTTTTGTAATTCAAAAATTTTAGTAAAATTTTTCTTATATAAAAATTTTGATACTATTTTTCTTATAGAAAAATTTTGATAAAATTTTTCTTATAGAAAAATTTTGATAAAATTTTTCTTATAGAAAAATTTTGATAAAATTTTTCTTCCTTTTTTGGTAAAATTTTTCTTATAGAAAAATTTTGAGGAAATTTTTTGTACAGAAAATTTTGATAAAATTTTTCTTATAGAAAAATTTTAATGAAATTTTTCTTATAGAAAAATTTTAATGAAATTTTTCTTATAGAAAAATTTTAATGAAATTTTTCTTATAGAAAAATTTTAATGAAATTTTTCTTATAGAAAAATTTTAATGAAATTTTTCTTAAATAAAAATTTTGATGAAATTTTTCACAAAGAAAAATTTTAATGAGATTTTCCTTATAGAAAAATTTTGATAAAATTTTTTTTTTATAGAAAATTTTAATAAAATTTTTCTTATACAAATATTGTGAGGAAAGTTTTCTTATAGAAAACTTTTTAACGAAATTTTTCTCATAGAAAAATGTTGATGAAATTTTTCCTATAGCAAAATTTTGATGTGATTGTTCTTATATAAATTTTGATTAAATTTTTCCTATAGAAAGCTTTTATGAAATTTTTCTTTTAGAAAAATGTTGATGAAATTTTTCCTATAGAAAACTTTTGATGACATTTTTCTTATTGAAAATTTTTGATGAAATTTTTCAAAAAAAAATTTTTATGAAATTTTTTCTTATAGAAAAATTTGGATGAAATTTTTCTTATATAGAAATTTTAATAAAAATTTTCTTATAGAAAAATTTTGCTGAAATTTTTCTTATAGAAAAATTTTGCTGAAATTTTTCTTATAGAGAAATTTTGCTGAAATTTTTCTTAAAAAAAAATTTTACTGAAATTTTTTATATAAAAAAAGTTTAATGAATTTTTTTTTTAAATTTTAAAGAAATTTTTCTTATTAGAAAAATTTTGATGAAATTTTGCTGATGAAATTTTTCTTGTAGTAAAATTCTGATGAAATGTTTTTTAAAGAAATATTTTAATAAAATTTTTCTCAAAGAAAAATGTTGATGAAATTTTTTTTATAGAAAAAATTGTTAATTTTTTTCTAAATATTAGATTTTTTTTAAATAAAAATTTCGATGGAATTTTTTGTATAGAATGAAATTTATTTTATAGAAGAATGTTGATGAAATTTATAAATTCTGTATCGGTATAGAAAATGATATGACATTTTTTGTATAGAAATAGCTTTTTATATGATAACAAGTTGGCCATATAAAGACTTTTTAATTGTAAAACTTGGAATGGGAAAACTCCATAGAGTTTTTTCTAATATTTTAAATAAATATTTACCTTTTTTTTTGAATGACTTGCTCAAACATTTACCTCATAAAAATCTTTTGTGTTAATCCCCTTTCGAAAAACTAAAGAAATAACCAACATTAATCTAAAATTTCCTGAAAAAAAGTTCAAGTATGTAAATAATACACAAGTTACTTGTGAAAAGCTTTTGAAAACTTTAAAGGTCCTAATAAAAAACTTTTTAAATCAATTTGTCTTCTTAACTGACTTCCTGCTTCTTTTGTTGCTCTTGCTAAAATTTATTTAGATTTCATTTTTGTAGAATCTGCTTGGATAAAATGTAGAAAGTAAATTTCTAAAATTTTATGTAAAATATTATGTAATAAATTAAACTATAGTACTTATGTCTACAAAATTTCATTATGTATATCTGAAAACATTTTCCTGTATATTCAGGCACTTAAGAATTTCCCTTCCTTGGGGATGTTAAGGCTGCCATAGAAGACAAACGCAAGTTTTACCTTATTCTCTATTTTGTTACTGACTTAAATGTGGAAATGATAAGAGAAACTGTTTTCCTTCTTTATAGATTATGATAGTGTGTATGGAAGTATTCAAAACTTGTGCCTGCACATGATATTTACCTGGAATATTTTTAAAGTTTTCCCAAGAATTTTTAGTTTTTGTTTTCCTATTTCCTACAAATCCTCTTAAACATTTATATTTTCAAAGCAGCAGAGGCAACGCACATTCTACAAATACTTTTGCTCAATGCGATGTGTTCCTGCTACGGATATCTATTGATGACTATTATATAAATAACCAACTACTATTGCTTCAACTTTAGCTCTTGCTAGTGCTGCTACCTTTTAGTTTCCATCATTTGTTCTAGTTTGTATTGTTCGCCTGAAGTAATTTCCTAGATGAGCAGCTTAACGACTTTTTTGTCGTAATGTTATAATGACCAGGTGTTAATGCAGGTAAAAATAAATATAAACTCTGACATACACTTCCAGTCTTTGGCGTCAGCCAGGCATCAAGTTGAAAACTTTTTAACTGCCTCCAGAACAATGAGTGACACATAAACTCATCCGCCCTCAAACACCCGCCGTGTTCCCTAATATATTTAAACTTTCTGACGCCAAAAGGCGGAACAAAGGAGAACAATATCAACAAATAAAAAAAGGGGAAAACCGTCATAAAAAATAAAAAAAACAACAACATGATGGGATCAACCTCATCGTCGTCATCATGTGAACATCATAAAAAACTTACCAATGAAAATACATACATACACACATAGATACATACACATGTCTGTACTCGTTTGTGTATTAAAATAGTAAAATAGGACTAGTTCAAGATCATTTTAGTCTAAAGCTTCATTGTTTGTTTTAAACAAGAGATGGCAGGATGAGTGATTTTTAATATAATAAAAACTGGACAAACTTTTCAACTAAATCATGTTTTGGGAAAATATTTAATACAAAGCATCATCAAATTTTTAAGGGTTTAACGAATAAATATTTTATCTTCTTTATCTAACACAAAAAGAAATTAAAATTTATTTATATGACACCCTCAAGTATAAATTTTAACTCTAACTTGATAGTTTACGAGTTTGAATTGAGCAATAAAAGAAAATATCCCAAAGTGTCAGCACACGTGTCATTTTGTGGCTATGGCATACTAGGTCTTAGTTTTTGTCTCAGTCTATGTCTTAGTCTCTATGTTACTCTATGTCTATTTCTATTAGTAGAGTCCCGAAAAAAATAAAGCTATTTTTCTTGATGAATACCCCCTATTTTGTAAGTACTATCGCAGCTAAGTTCATTTGTAGAAAAAATTAATTATTCTATAGAAAAATTTTTCTATAGAAAAAATTGTGCGAAATTTTTCTGTGGAAAAAATTTTACATTAAAAATTTTTCTAAAGAAAAAATTTTATATTGAAAATTTTTCTATAAAAAAATTTTATATTGGAAATTTTTATATAGAAAGAATTTTATATTAAAAATTTTTCTATAAAAAAATTTTATATTGAAAATTTTTTTATAGAAAAAATTTTATATTGAAAATTTTTCTATCGAAAAAATTTGATAACGAAAAAATTTTTTATTGAAAATTTTTCTATAGAAAAAATTTTATATTGAAAATTTTTCTGTAGAAAATATTTTATATTGCAAATTTTTGTATAAAAAAATTTTATATTGAAAATTTTTCTATGAAAAAAATTTTATATTGAAAACTCTTCTATGAAAAAAATTTTTCATTGAAAATTTTTCTATAGAAAAAATTTTATATTGAAAATTTTTCTAAAGAAGAAATTTTATATTGAAAATTTTTCTATAGAAAAAATTGAATATTGACAATTTTTCCATAGAAAAAATTTTGTATTGACAATTTTTCTATTGAAAAAATTTTATATTGAAAAAATTTTATATTGAAAATTTTTCTATAAAAAAAAATTTATATTAAAAATTTTTATATAGAAAGAATTTTATATTGAAAATTTTTCAATAGAAAAAATTTTATATTTAAAATTTTTCTATCGAAAAAATTTGATAACGATAATTTTTCTATAGAAAAAATTTTAGGTTGAAAATTTTTCTATAGAAAAAATTTTATATTAAAAATTTATCGAAAAAGTTTTATATTGAAAATTTTTCTGTAGAAAAAATTTTATATTGTAAATTTCTGTATAGAAAAATTTTATGTTGAAAATTTTTCTGTAAAAAAACTTTTATATTAAAAATTTTTCTATAAAAAAATTTTTATATTGACAATTTTTCTATGAAAAAATTTTATATTGAACATTTTTCTATGGAAAAAATTTTATATTGAAAATTTTTCTATGGAAAAAATCTGATATTAAATATGTTTTTACATAAAAAATTATGTGAAATATTTCTATAGAAAAAATTGTATTACGGAAATTTTTCTATGGAAAAAATTTTATATTGAAAATTTTTCTATAGAAAAAATTTATATTTACATTTTTTTTATTGAAAAATTTTATATTGAAAATTTTTCTATAGAAAAAATTTTATATTCACAATTTTTCTATAGAAAAAATTTTATATTGAAAATTTTTCTATAGACAAAAATTTATATTGAAAATTTTTATATGGAAAAAAATTGATATTAAAAATGTTTTTATATAAAAAATTTTGCAAAATTTTTCTATAGAAAAAATTGTGTTACGAAAATTTTTCTATGGAAAAAATTTTATATTGAAAATTTTTCTATAGAAAAAATTTATATTTACATTTTTTTTTTTATTGAAAAAATTTTATATTGAAAATTTTTCTATAGAAAAAATTTTATATTGAAAATTTTTCTATAGAAAAAATTTTATATTGAAAATTTTTCTATAGAAAAAAATTATATTGAAAATTTTTATATAGAAAAAATTTTATATTGTAAATTTTTCTATCGAAAAAATTTTATATTGAAAATTTTTCTATAGAAAAAATTTTATATTTAAAATTTTTATATAGAAAAAATTGTGTGAAATTTTTTATAGAAAAAATTTTATATTGAAAATGTTTCTATTGAAAAAATTTATATTTAAAATTTTTTTTTATTAAAAAAAATTTAATATTGAAAATTTTTCAATAGAAAAAGATTTATATTGAACATTTTTCTATAGAAAAAATTTATTGAAAAAATTTTATATTGAACATTTTTCAATAGACAAAGACTTATATTGAAAATTTTTCTATACAAAAAATTTTATATTGACAATTTTTCTATAAAAAAAATTTTGTATTGAACATTTTTCTATTGAAAAAATTTTATATTAAAAATTTTTATATAGAAAAAATTTTATTTTGAAAATTTTTCTATAGAAAAAATTTTATATTTAACATATTTCTATCGAAAAAATTTTATAACGAAAATTTTTCTATAGGAAAATTTTTATATTGAAAACTTTTGTACAGAAAAAATTTTATATTAAACATTTTTCTATCGAAAGAGTTTTATATTTAAAATTTTTTTGTAGAAAAAAATTTATATTGAAAATTTTTCTATAGAAAAATTTTTATATTGACAATTTTTCTATGGAAAAAATTTAATATGGAAAATTTTTGTATGGAAAAAAATTATATTGAAATTTTTTCTATTGAGAAAACTTTATATTGAAAATTTTTCTATAGAAAAAATTTTATACTGAAAATTTTTCTATGGAAAAAATTTTATATAGAAAATTTTATATTGAAAATTTTTCAATGGAAAAAATTTTATGTTGAAAATTTTTTTATGGAAAAAATTTTATATTGAAAATTTTTCAATGGAAAAAATTTTATACTGAAAATTTTTTAAGGAAAAAATTTGATATTGAACATTTTTCTATGTTACGCATAATTTAAGCAAAAAGTGTTGCAGTCATTTAGGCCTTACTTTTTATTTGAAATTTGAATTTAAGTGTAAGTCCCCTAGGAGTAGACGGATTTCATTTGTTGAGAATAGCGGCTTCTATTGAGAAGAAAAATAAGTGAAAAATGGGGGTCTAAAGCTGATACTCCGACGAGTGGACGGACTTTAACCAAAATTAGTTAAGCTCTTTGCAGGATAAACTAATAGACGTGTGTCAAATTTAAATTCTGTTGAGAATTGCGGCTTATACATTGAGAACAATAATAAGTAAAAAATGACAGGTACCTCAAAGAGTCGAAGGATCCCAGCCAAAATTAGTAGAACTCTGAACTTGGATCAGTTAATAGACGTGTACCGAATTTTTTCAAATTCTGTTAAGAATGGCAGCTTTAACGTTGAAAAAAAAAAATGGTGAAAAATGGTGATTTGACCCCAGCACTTAAGAAGATCCGTTAGTATCTATAATTTTGCTAAACATATCAAAACTATCAAATGGTGCCGACTAAAGACAATTTGAAAGATCTTCTATGGACCCATTGGTATGGGGAAAAATAGTGGTTTTTTAGTTATGCAGAATTTTATAATATATTTTATTTTTATAAAAGATAAACGAATCTAAACAGAACTAAAACAGGTGTCATTAAAGTCATAAAATTCATATATCCAATTTATGGTTTTTACAAAAAATTCAGAAAATTTTATGAAAAAAATTCCAAGAACGTCATGACAAAGTATATGCAGCCAAAAAATTTACTTTAAAACTTGTTAGTTTGAAATAGTTTGATTTTGTTAAAATATAAATGAATTTACTTGAGGTCAAATCGCCACATTCAATATCGATCGAAATGTAACATGTTTCAGAAACATTTGTGTAGCATACTTAAAGGATAATTTAAATAATATTTATAGTATAAGGATTACTTATATTGTTACTTATTTCCCCGATAGTAAAAGAATTTTGTTTAAAGTAAATGTTTTGACAAACAAACAAAAATTTGAATAAACTTTGGTTAAAATAAATAATTTTCAAAATCCCTAAGGTATGTTACAAAATATTTGCTTAAAAGTATGACTTTTCGATCGTTATCACAGGCTACCAATATATGAATAGATATTTGTTTACTTTATTATAGATTTTAAAAATATAAATAAATTATTACTAAATAAATACCTTCATAATTTTCAACATTTCCGATTTACTTATCTTTGATGTCAATTCAATGGGTCTTTGAAGTTTGTATAACATAACTACTTATTTATAAGGGATACAAAATTTCTGTGAATGTGTAATTTGTTATGTGTCAAAAGGAGGTATTTTTCTTTACAACTTGCTCTTGGCTTTATGTTTTTTTTCTTTATTATACTCATTGACACATTTAGTTGCATGAAAAGCACTTGAAAATATCAATAATAAGGGGGTGTATTCTCATTCCAGAGGAAAGCTACACACTTCTAAATAATGCATCAAAAATGATTTTACACTAGAATCTGTAACATAATACATGTAATTTTTACATCATTTTTTACTCGTATATTATTTACTTATGTTTCGTTGTGCTGGAAAATAAACACATACTCATAAATTTAATGTTGTCCATGGACGAGTGAACAAATTATTAGGGTGGTGATATTAAAAGATGCTTTAAGCTGGGGCAAAAGCTTTTGTTTGGATTGGATGACAAAAAAATGACTACTGTTGAAATATATTTAAAAGCTTAAAGTCAAAAACTTTTGACTTTAAAATAAAGCTGATTTAAAAGCTATTATTTTAAGTCAATTGAAAGTATTCTATAAAAGAGCTTTTTAAAAGCTCTTTTTAAAGCTTTTATATGAAGTTAGACTTGTCAATTGAGGCTTTGTTTTTCTTAAAGCTATTGGAAAAATAACATTTAAAGCTTTAAGAGAAAGTGAAAGGCTTTTGCTTCAAAAATACTGCTGATGAAAAAGCTAATAGTTTAGGTCAATTGAAAGTATTCTGTAAAAGAGCTTTTTAAAAAATGTTCCCAATCTCACTCTTCTTAAAGTAACTTTTCAATTCAAACATTATTTTCCTAAAAGCTTTTATGAAAATTATCTAAAAAGCTTAAAACAGAAGTCTAAAGCTTTTGCTTACAAAAAGACTTATGTAAAAGCTAATAGTTTAGGTCAATTGAAAGTATTCTGTAAAAGAGCTTTTAAAAATATCAATTTAGATTTTATTTTCCTAAAAGCTTTTCAATTCAAACATTATTTTCCTAAAAGCTTTTATGAAAATTATCTAAAAAGCTTAAAACAGAAGTTTAAAGCTTTTGCTTACAAAAAGACTTATGTAAAAGCTAATAATTTAGGTCAATTGAAAGTATTCTGTAAAAGAGCTTTTAAAATATCAATTTAGATTTCATTTTCCTAAAAGCTTTTCAATTCAAACATTATTTTCCTAAAAGCTTTTATGAAAATTATCTAAAAAGCTTAAAACAGAAGTCAAAAGATTTTGCTTAAAAAAAGACTTATGTAAAAGCTATTAGTTTAGGTCAATTGAAAGTATTCTGTAAAAGAGCTTTTTCAAATATGTTCCAAATCTCACTCTTCTTAAAGTAACTTTTCAATTCAAACATTATTTTCCTAAAAGCTGTTATGACAATTATCTAAAAAGCTTAAAACAGAAGTCTAAAGCTTTTGCTTACAAAAAGACTTATGTAAAAGCTAATAGCTTAGGTCAATTGAAAGTATTCTGTAAAAGAGCTTTTAAAAATATCAATTTAGATTTCATTTTCCTAAAAGCTTTTCAATTCAAACATTATTTTCCTAAAAGCTTTTATGAAAATTATCTAAAAAGCTTAAAACAGAAGTCAAAAGATTTTGCTTAAAAAAAGACTTATGTAAAAGCTATTAGTTTAGGTCAATTGAAAGTATTCTGTAAAAGAGCTTTTTAAAAAATGTTCCCAATCTCACTCTTCTTAAAGTAACTTTTCAATTCAAACATTATTTTCCTAAAAGCTTTTATGAAAATTATCTAAAAAGCTTAAAACAGAAGTCTAAAGCTTTTGCTTACAAAAAGACTTATGTAAAAGCTAATAGT
Organism: Stomorhina lunata; assembly: GCA_933228675.1. NCBI lineage: Eukaryota > Metazoa > Arthropoda > Insecta > Diptera > Rhiniidae > Stomorhina > Stomorhina lunata. The sequence continues at coordinate 135,627,041 of OW121741.1, read as the reverse complement.
TTAGGTCAATTGAAAGTATTCTGTAAAAGAGCTTTTAAAAATATCAATTTACATTTTAATTTCCTAAAAGCTTTTGTGAAAAGTTGCTACTCAATTTGAACTTATTTAGAAATACTAGAAGCTTTTGCCAATAATTGTTATAGAGTGTAGCATTTTTGGATACCCTCTTAATATTTCTTTGTGCTAGTGTTACTCTACATCATATGTTGATTTTTTTCTTTTTATTAAACTTTCTTTTTCCGTTTCGCCAGTAAATCATTATTGATGTACTTATTTGCTTTTGTACGTGCAGATTTGCTGTTTATGACTTTTATTTATATTTTGACTATAGAAAATAAAGAAAAAAAAAAATGCTTAAATTACATATCAAAAAAATATGCTGATTTTTTTACTTGCTCCATTTTTATGGGCGTTTTCTGTCCCTGGGTTTTGCACAAAAAAAAAAATGGCAAAAACTTAAGAAAAATCTTAATGTTGTCCATTTATGGACACAAAAAATATTTGTTATTTATTCTTAGGAAAGGAAAAAAAGATTTATGATTTCTTAATATAATATTAATATTTTGTCTGTCTCACTTTATTATTTTTAGTTGACCGAAATTGAATAGGATTTGAAAATTAACTCACGTCCTTAAGGAAATCAGCTCTAAACTCCACAGGACTTAAATAATTTGAAGGGACTTTTTTTCGTTTGCAAACAAAATGAGGGCGAGCATTAAAGCCAAAAGGAGTGTGAACTGAATACAGATTTATAAGTTATGTAAAGAAATTTGACAGGAAATAAATTTTGAAATTCGAACAAAAATTAGCAAATTCTTGTTAAGTTTTTTTTTTCGTAACGACTTTTAATGATGATTGATGGTTAACCAAAATATTTAAAATTTGACTTTAAGCTCATTTGAAAGTGATAATATTATTTGAACAGTTTAGGTGAAAAGTTCAGAGGTAAAGCCTTTAAAAAAAAAACTTTATGAAAAATTTTAGGAAATTTTTCTTTAGGAAAAAAATTTAATCAAATTTTTTTTTATAGTTTTTTGTATCTATTTCATCTAAATTTTCTGAAAATTTATTCAATAATGAAAATTTATTTCAATATTTTCCTAACTTTTTTCCATAAAAAATTTTTTTCAAGTTTTTTTATTAAAAGTTTTTCTGAAATTTTTTATCTAAAAGTTTTTCTATATAAAAAATTTATATAAAACATTTTTTTAAGTTTTTTTTTATGAAAAAATTTCATGAAATTTTTCTATAGAAAAAAAATCTAAATATTTTATGAAATTTTTCTTTAAAAAAAAATTCATAAACATTTTTATATATGGAAATTTTTATTAAATTTTTTGAATTTTGAAGAATTATATAGAAAAATTTTACTGAAATTTTTTGTATAGAAAAATTGTAATAAAATTTTTAATTTAAAAAATTTTAAAGAAATTTTTTCTATAGAAAAATTTTAAAGAAATTTTTTCTATAGAAAAATTCTAATCAAATTTTTTCTATGGACAACTTTTAATGAAATTTTTCTAAAAAAAATTTTAATGAAATTGTTTCTATAGAAAAATTTGTAAGAAATTTTTTCTAAAAAAACATTTTAATGAAATTTTTTCTATCGAAGAGTTTGGAAGAACATTTTTCTATAGAAAAATTTTAGTAAATTTTTTTCTATATAAAAATTCTAATTAATTTTTTTTCCAAAGAAAAATTTTAATGAATTTTTAGAAAAATTTTAAAGAATAATTATAATGGAATTTTTTCTAAAGAAAAATTTTAAAGGAATTTTTTCTTAAAAAAAATTTTAATGAATTTTTTTTTTATAGAAAAATTAAAAAAAAAAAATTCGAAAAAACATTTAATGAAATTTTTTCTATAGAAAAGATTTGAAGAAATTTTTCTTTCAAAATTTTTAATTAAATTTTTTCTTTCAAAAAATTTTAATGAAATTCTTTCTTTCGAAAAATTTTAATAAAATTTTTTTTAATAAAATGTTCCTAAAGAAATATTTTAATGAAATTTTTGCTATATAAAAATATAAATGGAATTTTTCTAAAGAAAAAAAATTTTAATGGAATTTTGTTAAAGAAAAATTATAATTAATTTTTTTTATAGAAAAATTTTAATGAATTTTTTTCTATAGAAAAATGTTAATGAAATTTTTTCTAAAGAAAGATTTTAATGACATTTTTTCTATTGAAAAATTTAAACGGAGTTGTTTTTAGAAAAATTTTAATGGAATTCTGATTAAGGAAAAATTTTAATAAAATTTTTCTATAGAAAAATTTATACAGAATTTTTTTTTAGAAAAATTTTAACGGAATTCTTATTAAGGAAAAACTTTAATGAATTTTTTTCTTAAGAAAAGTTTTAAAGAAATTTTTTCTATAGAAAAATTTTACTGAAATTATTTCTATAGAACTTTTTTTTAAGAAAACTTTGAATAAAATTTTTTCTATAGAAAAATTTAAGGAAATATTTTCCATAAAAAAATTTTAATGAAATTTTTTTCTATAAAAAAATTTAATATAATTTTGTCCACAAAAAATTTTAATGACATTTTTTCTATAACAAAATTTTAATGAAATTTTTTTCTATAAACAACTTTTTATAAATTTTTTTCTATAGAAAAATTTTAATGATTTTTTTCTCGAGAGAAATGTTAATGAAATTTTTTCTTAAGAAAACTTTTAATGAAATTTTTTCTATAGAAAATTTAAATAGAATTTTTTGTAGAAAAAATTTAACGGAATTCTTATTAATTAAAAATTTTAATGAAATTTTTTCTAAAAAAAAATTTTAATGAAATTTTGCTATAGATAAATTTTACTGAAATTATTTCTATATAAATTAAAAAAAAAAAGAATTTGAATAAAATTGTTTCTATAGAAAAATTTTAATGAAATTTTTTTCTATAAAAAAATTCAATATAATTTTTTGTACAAAAAAATTTTGATGACATTTTTTCTATAGAAAAATTTTAATTAAACTTTTTTCTATAGAAAACTTTTTATTAAATTTTTTCTCGACAGGAATGTTAATGAAGTTTTTTCTTAAGAAAAATTTTAATAAAATTTTTTCTTAAGAAAAATTTTAATGAAATTTTTTCTTAAGAAAAATTTTAATTTAATTTTTTCTATGAAAAAATTTTAACAGAATTTTTTTTAGAAAAATTTTAATGGAATTCTTATTAAGGAAATATTTTAATGAATTTTTTTTTAAAGAAAAATGTTAATGAAATTTTTTCTATAGAAAAATTTTAATGAAATTGTTTCTATAGATGTTTTTTTTAAAGAAAAATTTGAATAAAATTTTTTCTATAGAAAAATTTAAAGAAATATTTTCCATAGAAAAATTTTAATGAAATTATTTCTATAGAATTTTTTTTTAAGAAAACTTTGAATAAAATTTTTTTTATAGAAAAATTTAAGGAAATATTTTCCACAAAAAAATTTTAATGAAATTTTTTTCTATAAAAAAATTTAATATAATTTTGTCTACAAAAAAAATGTTATTGACTTTTTTTCTATAGCAAAATTTTAATGAAATTTTTTTCTATAAAAAACTTTTTATAAATTTTTTTTCTCAAAAAATAAATATAGAAAAATTTTAATGATTTTGTTAATGTTAATGAAATTTTTTCTTAAGAAAAATTTTAGTGAAATTTTATCTATGGAAAAATTTAAACAGAATTTTTTTTAGAAAAATTTTAATGGAATTCTTATTAAGGAGAAATTTTAATGCAATTTTTTCTAAAGAAAAATTTTAGTGAAATTTAGCCAATAGAAAAATTTTAATAAAATAATTTCTATAGAAATTTCTAAAAAAAAAATTTCAATAAAATGGTTTCTGTAGAAAAATCTAAAGAAATATTTTTCATAGAAAAATTTTAATGAAATTTTTTTCTATAAAAAAATAAAATGGTTTCTATAGAAAAATTTAAAGAAATATTTTTCATAGAAAAATTTTAATGAAATTTTTTTCTATAAAAAAATTTAATAAAATTTTTTCTATAAAAAAATTTAATATTATTTTTTCTACAAAAAAATTTTAATGACATTTTTTCTATAGAAAAATTTTAATGAAATTTTGTTTCTATAGAAAACTTTTTAGGAAATTTTTTGTATAGAAAAATTTTAATGAAATTTTTTCTAAAGAAAAATTTTAATGAAGTTTTTTTCTCGAGAGAAATGTTAATGAAATTTTTTCTATTTAAAAAAAAAATGTAAAGAAATTTTTCTATAGAAAAATTTTAATAAAATTTGTTCTATGGAAAAATGAAATTTTTTTACTTTTTTGTGTTGACTATCAGTTATAGTTACAAACTACTTATTGTATAGCATTAGTCCAAAAAATGTCAATCCTTTCGTATTTGTATGTAAAGCTCACAAAAAGTCAAATAAGGTTTAAATTCTCAAAACCATCTCAAAACAAATAAATACTTTAAAGTTTAGTTTTTACTAGAAATAAAAGGATTGAAATATGTCTGTCTGTCTTGCTCAACACTCCACAAATTAAGTCTTTATAGAGATAACATTGATGTGGGTTATTTTCTTGCCTTTAGTAAAACTTTATTCAATGAGAAATGTACATACATTATGTGTCTATATCAGTCATGGGCAAACATTTCATTTGCTATAACTAGTTATAGGCGAATTCTAACGGCACACAACAATTGTAAGATGCATAGACATATTTTTGTGCTATAGTTTCTTAATAAACTTTCACCAACTAATCCACTCATTCAACATGAGACTCTATGGATTTTTAAAACTTTTCTCTAGCACAATCAGCACAATCACAAATTTGCACATGTGTTAGTGCCCACCACTGGTTTATATACATATACATACATACATATACTATATATGAACATTATTAGCTAACTAAAGTCTATTTAAATAACAAAATTTATCTTATTTTACTTTTTCGATATTCCTGTGGGTAAATGAAACATTTCTATTACAACTTTTAAAACTATTTGTTAAAATGTCTTGACATGTAATTGAAATATTTGTTTTCCTATTTCTTCCTTTTAAATCTTCAAAATTTTAATTGACAGATTTGATTACAAAAACAAAAACAAATCAAATTGGTAATTTGTAATGGAATTTCATTAATTCCATGTGTCAACATTTTGGCTTTCAAACAAATGTCAATAGCAAATATTTAAATAATTGATTTTATTTAACATCTATACCGACGATGGGCAAATGTGGCGCCTAAAGCTCTTTTCATTTTTCTTTTAGTAAACTTTAGTTGAAAAAATTTCATTAAAATTTTTGTATAGAAAAATTTCAGTAGAAAAAATTTCATTTAAATATTTCTGTAGAAATAATTTCATCAAAATTTTTCTATTGAAAAAATGTCACTAAAATTTTTTCATAGAAATAATTTTATTAAATATTTCTATAGAAAAAAAAATCCATTAAAACTTTCCTATAGAAAAAGGTTCATTAAAATTTTTCTATAGAAAAAAATTCGTTTAAATTTTTCTATAAAAAAATTTCATTTAAATTTTTCTATTGAAAAAATTTCATTAAAATTTTTCTAAGAAAAAATGTAATTAAAATTTTTCTAAGAAAAAATTTCATAAAAATTTTTCTATAGAAAAAATTTCATTAAAATTTTTCTATACAAAAAATTTCATTAATATTTTTCTATAGAAAAAATTTCATTAAAATTTTTCTAAGAAAAAATTTCATTAAAATTATTCTAAGAAAAAATTTCATTAAAAATTTTCTATAGCAAAAATGTCATTAAAACTTTTTCTATAGAAAAAATTTCACTAAAATTTTTCTATGAAAAAAATTTCATTAACATTTTTCTATAGAAAAAATTTCATTAACATTTTTCAATAGATAAAATTTCATTATAGTTTTTCTTTAGCCAAAATTTCATTCAAATTTTTCTTTAGCCAAAATTTCATTAAAATTTTTCTATAGCAAAAATTTCATTAAAATTATTCTACAGAAAAAATTTCATTAAAATTTTTCGATGGAAAAAATTTTATTTAAATTTTACTGTAGAAAAAATTTTATCAAAGTTTTTTTTTATAGAAAAACTTTCATCACCATTTTTCTATGGAAAAAGTTTTCTTAAAATTTTTTTAACGAAAAAATTTCATATTAATTTTTCTTTAGCAAAAATTTCACTAAAATATTTCTGTAAAAAAAATTTCATGCAAAAAATGTACTTAAAATTTTTTATATAGAAAAAATTTCGTTAAAATTTTTCTATAGAAAAAAATTTCCTTAAAATTTTTCTATAGAAAAAAATTTCATTAAAATTTTTCTATAAAAAAAAATTTGATTAAAATTTTTCTATAAAAAAAATTTTATTAAAATTTTTCTATAGAAAAACTTTCATAAACATTTTTCTATGGAAAAAATTTTCTTAAAATTTTTTTGAAAGAAAAAAATATCATTTAAATTTTTCTTTAGCAAAAGTTTCACTAAAATTATTCTATAGAAAAAATGTACTTAAAATTTTTTTATAGAAAAATTTTATTAAAATTTTTTGTATAGAAATATTTTTATTAAAATTTTTCGATAGGAAAAAATTTCATTGAAATTTTTCTGTAAAAAAAATTTATTAAAATTTTTCTATAGAAAAACTTTCATTAACATTTTTCTATGGAAAAAATTTTTTTAAAGAAAAATTTATCATTTAAATTTTTCATTAGCAAACATTTCACAAAAATTTTTCTGTAGAAATAATTTCATAGAAAAAATGTACTTGAAATTTTTTGTAGAAAAATTTTATTAAAATTTTTTTGTATAGAAATAGCTTCATTAAAATTTTTCTATAAAAAAAAATTTCATTAAAATTTTTCTATAAAAAAATTTTATTAAAAGTTTTCTGTAGAAAAACTTTCATAAACATTTTTCTATGGAAAAAATTTTCTTAAAATTTTTTTAAAGAAAAAATTTCATTTAAATTTTTCATTAGCAAAAATTACACTTAAATTTTTCTGTTGAAAAAATTTCATAGAAAAAATGTACTTAAGATTTTTTATAGAAAAATTTTATTAAAATTTGTTGTATAAAAAAAATTTTGTTAAAATTTTTCTATAAAAAAAAAATTTCATTAAAATTTTTCTATAAAAAAATTTTTATAAAATTTTTCTATAGAAAAACTTTCATTAACATTTTTCTATTGAAACAATTTTTTAAAGAAAAAATTTCATTTAAATTTTTCTTTAGCAAGAATTTCACTAAAATTTTTCTGTAGAAAAAATTTAACAGGTTTTTTTCTTTTTATACTTAAATTTTTTATAGAAAAATTTCATTAAAATTTTTCTTAGTATAAAATTTCATTAATTTTTTTTTTTTAATATAAAATTTAACTAAAATTTTTCAACAGATAACATTTTTATTCAATATTTCTATAGAAAAAATTTCATTAAAATTTTTCTATAGAAAAAAATTCGTGAAAATTTTCTATGGAAAAAAATTTATTACAATTTTCTGTAAAAGACATTTCAATAAAATTTTGATAGAAAGTTCTTCAGAATTTTCTTATTTTTCATATTTCATGAAAATTTCATGAAAAATTTCATAAAATTTTTTTAAACAAAAAATTTTATTGCAATTTTAATCAAAATCTTCTTCAACATTTTTATATTAAAAAAGATTATACAAATTATTCTATATGAAAAATTGCATTTCCATTTATCTATTGAAAATTTTCATAAAATTTTTTTTATAGAAAAAATTTCATTAAAATTTTTCCACATAAAAAATTTACTCAAAATTTTCTTTATAAAAACTTTTTTTCTAATTTTTTTTTTACAATAAATAAAAAAATTCTTTAAAATTTTTGTTATTGTGAAAACTACATATACTTCCATATTTGGGTATTACCTACTTAAGCTTAAATCCTTTTCTTTGACTTATATGTTAATTTGAAAGGACAAGTGGAAAACAATTCGTATAAAAGAAACTTTACAAATGCATGTGTATGGTATTAACTTACACATACTTATATCAAATATATTTAAATCTTTTGGTTTAAGTGAATTCCGAGAACACCTTCAGAGAAGTATTAAATGAAAAGAAAAAGTTAAACTGTGTAAATTCATCAACAAGGACAAGGACATCAAGGATTAATCGGTCATGGATTAAGTTATAAAAATGCCACGTAACTGAAACAGTTGTTTACACTGACTGATTTTACTTGTAATTTTCAAAAGTATTATTAACTTTTTAATATGGTCTGCCCCAGGGGATGGGGAGGGAAATCAACAAAAAGGAAACGAAAACATAAAAACAAAAATTAAACTATCATTTTAATTTACTCTTGGTTTGTTTGTTTGCTCGTCCTTACTGAGACTGAGTTAAGGAATCGTCTGTAGTTTTATTTGCGTTTTAATTTTTTATGATTTTATTTATTTTCAATGTTTTTTTATTCATTAACTGTTTTACATATTTTCAAGTGTCTTTCAAGCCTATTTCAAGCTTTTAAGTACAAATAAGTTTGTGTTTTTTGCTGACTTGTGATTGATTGACTTGGTCATGAGAGGAGAGTTGATGATGTTTGACGGCTGCTGCTGTTGACTCTTCTTTTTTGTATTTTACGCTTAAACGATTTAAAAAAATAAGTTAAAAGATTTTAGCGTGACAGACTCACAGAAGATAACGTTAAATTTTGAAATAGTATTTCAGTGTAAAAAGAAATATTTACTCATACAGAAGTACTTACTACACGATAAGGGTGTGGCTAAAAATTAATTTAAAAGGGGTAATTTTTCATTAAGATAATTTTTTGTAAAAACAAAATTTTGCAGAAATTTTTCATTTATAAAAAATTTATTAATTTAAAAAAAGTGAAATTTAAGGTAAATTTTTTTAGTAGAAAAATTTTGGAAAAATGATTTATGTAGAAAAAAGTTTAATAGAACATTTTTCAAGAAATTTTTTATATAGAAAAATTTTTATGAAATTTGATATATGGGAAAATTTTGATGAAATTTTTAATATAGAAAAATTTTTATGAAATGTTTCATATAGAAAAATTTTAATGAAATTTTTCGTATAGAAAAATGTTTATGAAATTTTTCATATAAAAAATGTTGATGGAATCTTTCATATAGAAAAATGTTGATGAAATGTTTCATATAGAAAAATTTTAATGAAATTTTCATATAGAAAAATTTTGATGAAAATTTTCATACAGACAAATTTTAATGAAATTTTTCATATAAAAAAATTTTTATGAAATTTTTCATATAGAAAAATTTTGATGAAATTTTTCATATAGAAAAATTTTGATGAAATTTTTCATATAGAAAAATTTTGATGAAATTTTTCATATGGGAAAATTTTGATGAAATTTTCAATATAGAAAAATTTTGATGAAATTTTTCATACAGAAAAATTTTGATGAAATTTTTCATATAGAAAAATTTTTATGAAATTTTTCGTATAGAAAAATTTTGATGAAATTTTTCATTTAAAAAATTTTTAAGAAATTTTTCATATAGAAAAATTTTTATGAAATTTTTCATATGGAAAAATTTTTAAGAAATTTTTCATATAGAAAAATTTTTATGAAATTTTTCATTTAAAAAATTTTAAAGAAATTTTTCATATAGAAAAATTTTTTGAAATTTTTCATATGGAAAAATTTTAAGGAAATTTTTGATATAAAAAAATTTTTATGAAATTTTTCATATGGAAAAATTTTTAAGAAATTTTTCACATAGAAAAATTTTTATGAAATTTTTCATATGGAAAAGTTTTTAAGAAATTTTTTACATAGAAAAATTTTGATGAAATTTTTCATATAGAAAAATTTTGATGAAATTTTTCATAAAAAAAAATTTTTATGAAATTTTTCATAAAAAAAAATTTTTATGAAATTTTTCATATAGAAAAATTTTAATGAAATTTTTCATATAGAAAATTTTTATGAAAGTTTTCATATAGAAAAATTTTTATGAAATTTTTCATATAGAAAAATTTTTAGGAATTTTTTCATATAGAAAAATTTTATGAATTTTTTCATATAGAAATATTTTGATGAAATTTTTCATATAGAAAAATGTTGATGAAATTTTTCATATAGAAAAATTTTGATGAAATTTTTCATATAGGAAAATTTTGATGAAATTTTTTATATAGAAAAATTTTGATGAAATTTTTTATATAGAAAAATTTTGATGAAAATTTCTATGAAATTTTTTATATAGAAAAATTTTGATGAAATTTTTCATTTAGAAAAATTTTATTGAAATTTTTTATAAGAAAAATTTTGATGAAATATTTTATATGGAAAAATGTTGATGAAATTTTCATATAGAAAAATTTTGATGAAATTTTTTATATAGAAATGTTTTGATGAAATTTTTCATATAGGAAAATTTTGATGAAGTTTTTCATATAGAAAAATGTTGATGAAAATTTTTATATAAAAAATTTTGATGAAATTTTTCATATAGAAAAATTTTGATGAAATTTTTCATGTAGAAAAATTTTGATGAAATTTTTCATGTAGAAAAATTTTGATGAAATTTTTCATGTAGAAAAATTTTGATGAAATTTTTCATGTAGATATATTTTTTATCAAATTTTTCATATAGAAAAATTTTAATCAAATTTTTCATGTAGAAAAATGTTTATGAAATTTTTCATATAGAAAAATTTTAATGAACTTTTTCATATAGAAAAACTTATGAAATTTTTAATTAGAAAAATTTTTATGAAATTTTTTTATTAGAAAATTTTCGATTAAATTTTATATATAGAAAAGTTTGTATGACATTTTTCGTATAGAAAACTCCTGAGGAATTTTTTTTAATATACAGGTATGTGATGGAAAACGATCGTTTTCAAATCGATCGATTTCAGATATATTTTTGAGATTTATTTTTGAGATTTTCGGTTATTTCCCCAAAAAACTCAAACCAAATGAGAGATAAAATATCAGTCAAAAGGATTAAAGCCAAAATTTTCATTATTTTTGGGGGAAATAACCGAAAATTAGCTAAAAATATGTCTGAAATCGATCGATTTCAAAACGAAAATGTCCATCACATACCTGATAGACTAATTTTTTTTGATAAAGACTAATTTTGATAAAATTAATAAAATTTTTTGATACTGAATATCGTTGTGAAAAATTTTTATATGAAAAACGTATCAAACTAAAAATCAGATCTGTTTCCGGCGTCCTTGTGCATAATTAAGGACTTTATTGGAAAAAAAAATCAGCAACAAAGAAAATAATTGACTGAATCTTTTTATTTTGATTTATTGAAAAAATAAAATGAAACAACTTGACAACAACAACGAAGAAATCTGAGAGTAATCAATATTTTACAAAAAAGTCACAAAAAAAAGAACAGAGAAAAAAGAATTAATACCAGCAAAATTGGAAAAAACAGAAAATATTTGGCATAAATGAAATTAAATACAAATGACCAGAACGTTTAATACTTTAATGATCATTTCGTTCAAGTCATGTCAGGATGTCCGTCTGTCCATCTATCGATTTGCATTGTCTTTAGTTTTTTTACATTATTTTCAATTTATCAGTTCATCCATATGTCCATCCCTTTGTCCATCTATTTACTTTTGTTTATCTCTTTCTCTCCACTTATTGAGTCCTTATGTTTGTGTTCACATGGACTCTAAAGGATTGCAAAATGAGAACAATTAGTTTGTGGAAATGTCGAGTGTTTTAATGAATATTTTGTATCACACTTAAAGGAAGGACAAAGGGACGGACAGACAGTTATACTCGTAAATACTTACATATGTTAAACAAACCGATTGTGTGCTTAAGCTGACGATATTGAGGTTTGTTTGACTGTTTATCCAGAGATAAGGTAATTCATATTTTTGTTTAACTATAAAAAGGGTCTTGCAATAGGGACTTTTGAACTAGCATAACTAAATAACCTATGTTAAAGATAAATTCATGCCATCGGTAAAAATTATGCTTATATACTGGAGTCTTTGAAAATTGGACATTATGGATCCGTTCTACTAAGAAATACCGTGTCACTCACTTCTAAGGAAGGAACATTTTAGTTGATATTACTTAACACACACTTTGTTAAAGTTATATTTAAATATAAGAAGCGCTTAATTAAAGACCCTTTGTAAACATGTGGCTCAAAATTTTGTTCGTAGTAATAATCAATTAAAAAATTGTAAATAGCAGGTTTCCATTCTAACTGTATAAAAATTTGTATATCACTATTTTTCTATGGAAAAATGTATTAATAACTATTTCTGATTTCTATAAAAAAAAATTTATGTAAAACAGATTTTCTATAGAAAAATTTGAGTATAACAGATTTTTCTTTAGAAAAATTTGTATAACAGATTTTTCTACAGAAAACAATTATGTATAACACACTTTTTTTGTTGAAAAAATGTTTGTATAACAGACTTTTATATTAAAAACTTTGTGTAGAAAAAATTTTTTTATTGAAAAATTTGTGTATACCACAGTTTTCTATACAAAAATTTCTGTATAACATTTTTTTCTAAAGAAAAATTTGTGTATAATACATTTTTAAATAAAATAATTTGTGTAGATAAAATTTTTCTTTAGAAAAATTTTTGTATGCCACATTATTCAATAGGAAAATTTGTGTATAACAGATTTTTCTATAATAAAGTTTGTGTATAACAGGTTTTTCTATAGTATGTGTGTAACAGATTTTTTTATTGAAAAAGTTCTTCATAATAGATTTTTCTGTAGAAAAATTTGTGTATAACAGATTTTTCTATAGGAAAATTTGTGTATAACAGATTTTTCTATAGAAAAATTTGTGTATAGCAGATTTTTCTTTAGAAAAATTTGTGTATAACAGATTTTTCTATAGAAAAATTTGTGTATAACAGATTTTTTTATAGAAAATTTTGTTTATAAAATATTTTTCTATAGAAAAATTTGTGTATAACAGATTTTTCTATAGAAAAAATTGTGTATAACAGATTTTTCTATAGAAAAATTTGTGTATAACAGATTTTTCTATAGAAAAATTGTGTATAACAGATTTTTTTAAAGAAAAAATTGTGTATAACAGATTTTTCTATAGAAAAATTTGTGTATAACAGATTTTTCTATAGAAAAATTTGTGTATAACAGATTTTTCTAATGAAAAATTTGTGTATAACAGATTTTTCTAAAGAAAAATTTGTGTATAACAGATTTTTCTAAAGAAAAAAATATGTATAACAGATTTTTCTAAAGAAAAAATTGTGTATAACAGATTTTTCTATAGAAAAATTTGTGTATAACAGATTTTTCTATAGAATAATTTGTATATAACAGATTTTTCTATAGAAAAATATGTGTACCACAGATTTTTCTATAAAAAATTGTGTATAACAGATTTTTCTATAGAAAAATTTGTGTATTACAGATTTTTCTTTAGAAAAATTTGTATGTACCAGATTTTTCTATAAAAAAATTTGTATAACAGATTTTTCTATAAAAGAATTTTGTATAACAGATTTTTCTCTAGAAAAGTTTGTGTATAACAGATTTTTCTACAGAAAAATTTTTGTATAACAGATTTTTCCATAGAAAAATTTATGTATCACAGATTTTTCTATGGAAAAATTTGTGTATAACAGATTTTAATATAGGAAAAGTAATGTATAACAGATTTTACTTTAAAGAAATTATATATAACACATTTTTCTATAGAAAAATTTGTGTATAAGAAATTTTTCTATAGAACAATTTGTGTATATAAAATTTTTGTATAGAAAAATTTGTGTATAACAGATTTTTCTATAGAAAAATTTGTGTATAACAGATTTTTCTACAGAAAAATTTGTTTATAAAATATTTTTCTATAGAAAAATTTGTGTATAACAGATTTTTCTATAGAAAAATTTGTGTATAACAGATTTTTCTATAGAAAAATTTGTGTATAACAGATTTTTCTATAGAAAAATTTGTTTATAAAATATTTTTCTATAGAAAAATTTGTGTATAACAGATTTTTCTATAGAAAAAATTGTGTATAACAGATTTTTCTATAGAAAAATTTGTGTATAACAGATTTTTCTATAGAAAAAATTGTGTATAACAGATTTTTCTAAAGAAAAAATTGTGTATAACAGATTTTTCTATAGAAAAATTTGTGTATAACAGATTTTTCTATAGAAAGATTTGTGTATAACAGATTTTTCTAAAGAAAAATTTGTGTATAACAGATTTTTCTAAAGAAAAAATTGTGTATAACAGATTTTTCTAAAGAAAAAATTGTGTATAACAGATTTTTCTATAGAAAAATATGTGTACAACAGATTTTTCTATAAAAAAATTGTGTATAACAGATTTTTCTATAGAAAAATTTGTGTATTACAGATTTTTCTTTAGAAAAATTTGTATGTACCAGATTTTTCTATAAAAAAATTTGTATAACAGATTTTTCTATAAAAGAATTTTGTATAACAGATTTTTCTCTAGAAAAGTTTGTGTATAACAGATTTTTCTACAGAAAAATTTTTGTATAACAGATTTTTCCATAGAAAAATTTATGTATCACAGATTTTTCTATGGAAAAATTTGTGTATAACAGATTTTAATATAGGAAAAGTAATGTATAACAGATTTTACTTTAAAGAAATTATATATAACACATTTTTCTATAGAAAAATTTGTGTATAAGAAATTTTTCTATAGAACAATTTGTGTATATAAAATTTTTGTATAGAAAAACTTGTGTATAAGAGATTTTTTATAAAAACGTTTGTGTATAAATTTTTTTTATAGAAAAATTTGTATATAACAGAATTTTCATATAAAAATTTGTGTATAAAACATATTTCTATAGAAAAATTTATGTCAAACAGTTGTTTCTATAGAAAAATTTCTGTATAACAGTTTTTTCTATAGCAAAATTTCTATATAATAGTTTTTCCTATGAAAAAATCTATACGACACGCAAATTTGTCTATTGAAAGATTTTCTAAAGTATTTTTTGTTGCTTTTTGAAGAAAAACTTCTGATATTTTGAATATTTTTTAAACTTTTTTATTTCACACTTACTCATTCGATTGCGTAATAAAACAAAAAAAAAATCTACCAATAATCAATAAATAATTAATAATGATTTCATTTAACTTATTACCAAATTACTTTCAAGAATTGTTCTACTTTATAAATATTGCAAAGAAGAATTTGGTTTCAATTTCAAAAGTCTCTCTGTAGGCCAAATAAATGTTAAACAACAAAAATAAACGACAGGTCATTTAATTTAAACAAAGTCCTACCCATCCTCCAGACGCCCATCCTCTTCCTTATCAACCTGTACCATAATCCTGCCAACATATTTTACACTCCGCGCTTTGTCATATTGTAAAAGTTTTCTAATGATTTGTTGCGGAACTTTTGGTTTGTTTATTCCTCCTTAACTTTTGACTCTCTTGAGAAATTGTATTAATTCTTTGTTGGTCGATGAACAATTCGTGGCACCGGAGTCTAGGATGGGGGAAGAGGGGGCATTTAATTTGTAGTAAAACTCATATTAAAAGTGAAGTGGAACACATAATTTAGAATCCACCGAATTTATGGGCCACTTGTTTATTAATCAACAATAAACTGAAAAATAAAAGTGGAGGAACAAGGAAATAAATTGTAGGAAAATAGGAAAATTAAAAAGAATAAAGGTATGAGGTTGCTGATTTTTTGTTGTAGGTCAAACTCGATTTCTAGACATCATACACACTTATTTTTCTACAGAAATTATTGTCACAGACAAATTTTTCTATAGAAAGTTTTGTTACACAGAAATATATAAATATTTAATATTTCTATCGAAAATTTTGTTACACGAAAATTTTCCTATAGAAAATTTAGTTACTCAAAAATTTGTCTATCAAAAATTTTGTTGCAAAAAAATTTTGTTACATAAAAATTTTGTTAAGTACAAATTTTTCTATAGAAAATTTTGTTACACAAATTTTTCTGTTGAAATTTTGTACCACACAAATTTTTCTGTAGAAAATATTCTTTTTTATAAATTTTTTTATAGAATATTTTGTTACATGAAATTTTTCTATATTTTCTATTTTGTTACACATAAATTTTTCAATAGAAAATTTTGTTCCACAAAAATTTTTCTATAGAAAATTTTGTTATTAACAAATTTTTCTAAAGCAAATTTTGTTACATACAAATTTTTTTATAGAAAATTTTGTTACACAAGTTTTTCTATAGAAAATTTGTTACACATAAAATATTCTGTAGAAAATTTTCTATAGAAAATAAAATTTTTCTATATAAAGTTTTTTTACACCCAAATTTTCTATAGAAAATTTTGTTACACACAAATTTTTCTGTAAAAAATTTTTCTTTAAAAAAGTTATACACAGAAAATTTTGTTTCACACAAATTTTTCTATTAAAAATTTTGTTCTACACAAATTTTTCCATAGAAAACTTTGTTCAACACAAATTTTTCTATATAAAATTTTGTTCCTCAAAAATTTTTCTACATTTTTTTCTTCACAAAAATTTGTGTGAAAATTTTTCTATAGTAATTTTTTTTTGTAGAAAATTTTGTTATTCACAAATTTTCTATAGAAAATTTTGTTACAAATGAATTTTTCTATGAAAAGTTTTGTAACATAAAATTTTTTTTATAGAAAATTTGATTACAAATAAATTTTTCTATAGAAATTTTTCTATAAAAAATTTTTCTATAGAAAATTTTGTTGCACAGAATTTTTTGTATACACAATTTTTTCTATAGAAAATTTGTTACATACAAATTTTTCTGTAAAAAAATGTTGTTTTTTTATACAAAATTTTGTTACACCGGAATTTTTCTATATACAAATTTTTTTACACCCAAATTTTTCTATAGAAATTTTTGTAACACATAAAGTTTTGTGTAGAAAAATTTGTGACATACAAATTTTTCTATAGAAAATTTCGATAGAAATTTCTCCTATAGACAATTTAGCTACACACAAAACTTTCTACAGAAAATTTTGTTACACACAAATTTTTCTGTAGAAAATTGTGTTACATACAAATTTTTATTATAGAAAATTTTGTTACACACAATTTTTTCTGTAGAAAATTTTGTTCCACACAAATTTTTTTATAGAAAGTTTTGTTACACACAAATTTTTCTATAGAAAATTTTGTTACACACAAATTTTTCTATAGAAAATTTTGTTACACACAAATTTTTCTATAGAAAATTTTGTTACACACAAATTTTTCTATAGAAAATTTTGTACCACACAAATTTTTCTGTAGAAAATTTTGTTTTTTATAAATTTTTTTATAGAATATTTTGTTACAAGAAATTTTTCTATATTTTCTATTTTGTTACACATAAATTTTTCAATAGAAAATTTTGTTCCACAAAAATTTTTCTATAGAAAATTTTGTTATTAACAAATTTTTCTAAAGCAAATTTTGTTACATACAAATTTTTTTATAGAAAATTTTGTTACACAAGTTTTTCTATAGAAAATTTGTTACACATAAAATATTCTGTAGAAAATTTTCTATAGAAAATAAAATTTTTCTATATAAAGTTTTTTTACACCCAAATTTTCTATAGAAAATTTTGTTACACACAAATTTTTCTGTAAAAAATTTTTCTTTAAAAAAGTTATACACAGAAAATTTTGTTTCACACAAATTTTTCTATTAAAAATTTTGTTCTACACAAATTTTTCCATAGAAAACTTTGTTCAACACAAATTTTTCTATATAAAATTTTGTTCCTCAAAAATTTTTCTACATTTTTTTCTTCACAAAAATTTGTGTGAAAATTTTTCTATAGTAATTTTTTTTTGTAGAAAATTTTGTTATTCACAAATTTTCTATAGAAAATTTTGTTACAAATGAATTTTTCTATGAAAATTTTTGTAACATAAAATTTTTTTTATAGAAAATTTGATTACAAATAAATTTTTCTATAGAAATTTTTCTATAAAAAATTTTTCTATAGAAAATTTTGTTGCACAGAATTTTTTGTATACACAATTTTTTCTATAGAAAATTTGTTACATACAAATTTTTCTGTAAAAAAATGTTGTTTTTTTATACAAAATTTTGTTACACCGGAATTTTTCTATATACAAATTTTTTTACACCCAAATTTTTCTATAGAAAAATTCTGTAGAAAAATTTGTGACACACAAATTTTTCTATAGAAAATTTCGATAGAAATTTCTCCTACAGACAATTTAGCTACACACAAAACTTTCTACAGAAAATTTTGTTACACACAAATTTTTCTGTAGAAAATTGTGTTACATACAAATTTTTATTATAGAAAATTTTGTTACACACAATTTTTTCTGTAGAAAATTTTGTTCCACACAAATTTTTTTATAGAAAATTTTGTTACACACAAATTTTTCTATAGAAAATTTTGTTACACACAAATTTTTCTATAGAAAATTTTGTTACACACAAATTTTTCTATAGAAAATTTTGTTACACACAAATTTTTCTATAGAAAATTTTGTTACACACAAATTTTTCTATAGAAAATTTTGTTACACACAAATTTTTCTGTAGAAAATTGTGTTACATACAAATTTTTATTATAGAAAATTTTGTTACACACAATTTTTTCTGTAGAAAATTTTGTTCCACACAAATTTTTTTATAGAAAATTTTGTTACACACAAATTTTTCTATAGAAAATTTTGTTACACACAAATTTTTCTATAGAAAATTTTGTTACACACAAATTTTTCTATAGAAAATTTTGTTACACACAAATTTATCTATAGAAAATTTTGTTACATACAAATTTTTCTATAGAAAATTTTGTTACACACAAATTTTTCTATAGAAAATTTTGTTACACACAAATTTTTCTATAGAAAATTTTGTTACACACAAATTTTTCTATAGAAAATTTTGTAACACACAAATTTTTCTATAGAAAATTTTGTTACACACAAATTTTTCTATAGAAAATTTTGTTACACACAAATTTTTCTACAGAAAATTTTGTTACACACAAATTTTTCTATAGAAAATTTTGTTACACACAAATTTTTCTATAGAAAATTTTGTTACACACAAATTTTTCTATAGAAAATTCTGTTACATACAAATTTTTCTATAGAAAATTTTGTTACACACAAATTTTTCTATAGAAAACTTTGTTACACACAAATTTTTCTATAGAAAATTTTGTTACACACAAATTTTTCTATAGAAAATTTTGTTACAAACGAATTTTTCTATGGAAAATTTTGTAACATACAATTTTTTCTATAGAAAATTTGGTTACAAACTAATTTTTCTATGAAAAATTTTGTAACATACAATTTTTTCTATAGAAAATTTGGTTACATATACATTTTTCTATAGAAAATTTTATTACACACAAATTTTTCTATAGAAATTTTGTTACACACAAATTTTTTTATAGAAAATTTTGTTATACACAAATTTTTCTATAGAAAATTCAAGTAGAAATTTCTTCTATAGAATATTTCCGTAGAAATTTCTTCTATAGAAAATTTAGCTACATACAACTTTTGCTGTAGAAAATTTTGTTCCACACAAATTTTTTCAGAGAAAGTTTTTTTATAGAAAATTTTGTTCCTCAAAAATTTTTCTATAGAAAATTTTGTTACACAAAAATTTTTCTATAGAAAATTTTGTTACACACAAATTTTTCTATAGAAAATTTTGTTACATACAAATTTTTCTATAGAAAATTTTGTTACACACAAATTTTTCTATAGAAAATTTTGTTACACACAAATTTTTCTATAGAAAATTTTGTTACACACAAATTTTTCTATAGAAAATTTTGTTACACACAAATTTTTCTATAGTAAATTTTTCTGTAGAAAATTTTGTTACACACAAATTTTTCTATAGAAAATTTTGTTACAAACGAATTTTTCTATGGAAAATTTTGTAACATACAATTTTTTCTATAGAAAATTTGGTTACATATACATTTTTCTATAGAAAATTTTATTACACACAAATTTTTCTATAGAAATTTTGTTACACACAAATTTTTCTATAGAAAATTTTGTTATACACAAATTTTTCTATAGAAAATTTCAGTAGAAATTTCTTCTATAGAATATTTCCGTAGAAATTTCTTCTATAGAAAATTTTGCTACATACAACTTTTGCTGTAGAAAATTTTGTTCCACACAAATTTTTCCAGAGAAAGTTTTTTTATAGAAAATTTTGTTCCTCAAAAATTTTTTAATTGAAAATTTTGTTCCTCAAAAATTTTTCTATAGAAAATTTTGTTTCACACAAATTTTTCTATAGAAAATTTTGTTATACACAAATTTTTCTATAATAAAATTATGTAAAAAAATTTTGTAACAAACGAATTTTTCTATGGAAAATCTTGTTACATACAATTATTTCTGTAGAAAATTTCGTTAAATACAAATTTTTCTATAGAAGGTTTTGTTACATAAAAATGTTTCTTTAGAAAATCTTGTTACAGACAAATTTTTCTATAGAAAAATTTTGTTTCACACAAATTCTGTTAAACAAGAATTTTGTCTATAGAAAATTTTATTATATAAATTTTTAAAATAGAAAATTTTCATGTTCTAATTCGATTACTGACAGCGACAAAAACTGTTGATACCTAGTAATGCTGTAGGGTATATAAACAGTGTAGCCTGCGAGTTGATGGTCTTAGTTCCTTTTCGTGTTAAAAATTTAACAAAATATTCAGCTTTATATCGATGGCTTAATATAAAAAAGGACTAACTCGATTTTTTGTTACTTAACAGCAGAAAAAATAAACTTAATGAAAAACGCAAAATTTTAGATATATTTTAATATTAAAGAAAATGTGTGTTTTTTTTTAATTTTTAATAAAAATTTTATTTAAATTTAAGTTATATCTGAATTTTATAAGCTATTTTTCTTCTTCTGTAAAGTAGCAAAAAATCGAGTTAGGTCTTTTTAATACTAAGCCATTGATATGTAGATTACCAAAGTGAAAAATGGAAGGAGACACAGACTCATCAAGTAGAGAAGTATGAGTGAGTAAATTTATTAAAATAAAAGAAAAATAACAACTTTTTTTATTTGTTTATAAAACTTTATTTCAGTCATTCATACAATTCATCTAATCAGAAACTCACATTTTTCACAGATTTTGTATGGCAATAGTTTAAGTTAGTTTAGAAATTGTAGCAGAGAAATTACTATCAATTTGAAGATATCACACAAAAAAAAGGCAAAACCTTAAATAGAACCAACAACTAAAACTTCATCTAAAATGAAAATATCCCAAAGGAAAAATTCATACCCAATAATTATTTGAAAAAAAAAGGAACAAAAACAGAGTAAAGATGTAAATGTACATACATGTATTTGTTTTTACATTATCCTTAAATCCTGTTGAAATAAATTGATAAATTCTTTGCATTCTAGGAAAACAAAAAAATTAAACATAACATTTTACACAAAAAAAAAAAAACATTTCATATGAAATTTTGTAAATCTTTCAAATCTGAAAATGTAAATTAATTTTAGATTTTATTTGCACAAAAAAAATATCTCTATTTAAAAAATCTTCATGGATAATTTATTAAACTCAAAGACCAGACATTTAAAACAAAGTGCTCGTAATCAGGATTATTAAAATCCTTTTCAATTCATGATTTTTTTTTGTATTTGGCAATTTTTCTTCTTTTAGGAAATAATAAATTTTCTTTGTGCAAATTTTACAATTTAATGAAAATTTGCATGTAAATAATGTAGACAGAGTTCAGTTGAGATTCTTCTAGCAACAACATTTTGTACTTATTTTTCTCAACATCATTTATTTTTGGAAATTGATAAGAGTTGTGCGTCCTTTGGATCTTCTGCAATTTAAAGGTAAATGAACCAAAAACTTTTCTGTAAATTAAATTGAAATCTACAAATTTATTGCCAAATATTAAGTTAAGCAGCAGCAATTAAGATTTAAACATGAAAGTGTGTTATATACGGCTTTGTCGAATCTTGTATACCCAACATCAAATTAACATCAAATTTTATTAAATTTATACAAATTCCTAGAAGAACAGCAGCTAATAGCACATCTCTTATAATTTAAATCAGTAAAAGGCACAAGGAGAACAGAACAAAAAATCGTAGGCATAGTTGCCATTTTTCATACTTTTAACTAAAATTGGTATTTTTTTCAATACTATTTTATCAAAAAATTTTCTATTAAATATTTTTTGTTAAAAATTTTTCTATAGAGAAATTTTTTTTTTATTAAAAATTTTTCTATTGAAAAATTTTTTTATTGCTAATTTTTCCATAGAAAAGTTTATTTGTCTCTAATTTTTTTATAGAAAAACATTTTTATAGCAGGATATTTTTAATCGAAAATTTTCTATAGCAAATAATTTTTATTGTTTTAATGTTTCTATAAAATATTTTACAAAAATTTTTCTATTTAAAATTTTTAAGAAAAAATTTTCGATTTGTATAGGAAATTTTTTTATCAAAAAATTTTATATAAAAATTTTTTTTATCAAAAAATTGTCTATAGAAAATATTTTGATAAAAAATAATTTTAAGAAAATTTTCTTATCAAAAAATTTTATATAGAAAATTTTTTTATCAAAAAATTTTTTATATAAAATTTCTTTATAAAAAAATTTTGTATAGGAAATTTTTTTATCAAAAATTTTTCTACAGAAAAATATATTTATCTATTATTTTTCTACCCTACCGTACGATATCCCTCATCACTTAGGTCAAAGGTGTTCTTTTTCTTGTATAAAGACAAATATTTGCTAAATTTTGCCATCATACAAACATTTTTTCAAAACTTATATATTACATCTGTTTTCATCATTTGGACTTATATGAGAGCTAGGGTCAAATGTGGACCGACCATGTCGAAATTTAGCAGTTCTTATAAACTTTAAATTGGCATTATCTTCAGATGTACGAGTGTTTTAGTGGTTTTTGTCTCATTTAGTGTATGAAGCTATGGTCAAATGTGGATCGATTTCAACGAAATTTGGTGCTTTTGGCTTACATAAGCAGTATCTGCTTTGAATTTCATGAAAGATATTGATACTTGTGGCCAAAATATCAATTCAGGGAAGCTGGACCTATGGAATTCTAAATTTTTAATACACCAATTTTGACGAATTTCTATAGGCATGGTCCCACTATCAAAAAAAAAAATAGTATGTGCCAACCGACATTGTAAACATTCAAATCTCAACTAAATCATTTTAATACTCATTTTCACTAGTTTCATTAATGATCGTGATATCTACGAAAATTAAAAAAAGTATTCGGCTCCTGGTGGTTTAATTTAAAACATAATGACATTAGGTTTATTCCATGGGTTGGTTTATGTGGGAGCTATGGACTTAAAACTTTTTCAAGTTTTGCACCAAACTCTTTATACAAGTTATATGGGAGCTATGGTCAAATGTACATATGAATATCGATTTCATCTCTCCAAGGAAATGAGGAATATTATCACCAAATTTCGTTGTCCTAGCAATTTTCTTTCAGGCCCTATCATGATTTCAACAGACGGGCTGAAGGACAGACAGAAAGATGGACAGATTTGTGTATAACAGATTTTTTTATAGAAACATTTTTTTATATAACAGATAGAAAAATTTGTTCATAACAGATTTTTCAATAGAAAAATTTGTGTATAACAGATTTTTCTATAGGAAAATAACATATAAACATATTTTTCTATAGAAAAATTTGTGTATAACAGATTTTGCTAAAGAAAAGTTCGTGTGTAACAGATTTTTCTATAGAAAAATTTGTGTATAACAAATTTTTCTATAGAAAAATTTATGTATAACAGACTTTTCTTTAGAAAAATTTGTGTATAAAAGATTTTTCTATAGAAAAATTTGTGTATAACAGATCTATAGAAAAATTTGTGTGTAACAGATTTTTCTATGGAAAAATTTATGTATAACAGATTTTTCTATAGAAAAATTTGTGTATAACAGATTTTGCTAAAGAAAAATTCGTGTATAACAGATTTTTCTAAAAAAATTTGTGTATAACAGATTTTTCTATAGAAAATTTATACATAAATTGCAAACAGACTTTTCTTTAGAAAAATTTGTGTATAACAGATTTTTCTATAGAAACATTTGTGTTTAACAGATTTTTCTATAGAAAAATTTGGGTATAACAGATTTTTCTATAGAAACATTTGTGTATAACAGATTTTTCTATAGAAAAATTTGTGTAAAACAGATTTTTCTATAAACAAATTTGTGTATAACAGATTTTTCTATGGAAAAATTTATGTATAACAGATTTTCCTATAGAAAAATTTGTGTATAACAGATTTTTCCATTGAAAAATTTGTGTATAACAGACTTTTCTATAGAAACATTTGTGTTTAACAGATTTTTCTATAGAACAATTTGGGTATAACAGATTTTTCTATAGAAACATTTGTGTATAACAGATTTTTCTATAGAAAAATTTGTGTATAACAGATTTTTCTATAAAAAAAATTATGTATAACAGATTTTTCTATAGAAAAATTTGTGTATAACAGATTTTTCCATTGAAAAATTTGTGTATAACAGACTTTTCTATAGAAACATTTGTGTTTAACAGATTTTTCTATAGAACAATTTGGGTATAACAGATTTTTCTATAGAAACATTTGTGTATAACAGATTTTTCTATAGAAAAATTTGTGTATAACAGATTTTTCTATAAAAAAAATTATGTATAACAGATTTTTCTATAGAAAAATTTGTGTATAACAGATTTTTCTATAGAAAAATTTGTTTATAACAGATTTTTCTATAAACTAAATTTTTGTATAACAGATTTTTCTATAGAAAAATTTGTGTATAACAGATTTTTCTATAGAAAAAATTGTGTATAACAGATTTTCTTATAGAAAAATTTGTGTATAACAGATTTTTCTATAGAAAAATTTGTGTATATCAAATTTTTCTATAGAAAAATTTGTGTATAACAGATTTTGCTTTAGAAAAATTTGTGTATAATAGACTTTGCTTAAGAAAAATTGGTGTATAACAGATTTTTGTATAGAAATATTTTTGTATAACAGATTTTTCGGTAGACAAATTTGTGTTTAACAGATTTTTCTATAGAAATTTTATGTCTTACAGATTTTTCTATGGAAAAATTTATATATAACAGAGTTTTCTTTAGAAAAATTTGTGTATAACAGATTTTTCTATAGAAAAATTTGTATATCAAAATCATGGAATTTTATAAATTTTGTAGCTTTTTTGACAAAAAAGTTATTACTTAATAAAGGGATTATGTTATTTATTAAAAAAAAAACTTGATTTTAACCATAAACAGACTTGGGGACTAAAATGGCCCAATAATTTTTTTTGTCAAAATTTATAATTTTTTTTTTTGATCGAAATTCGCTTTTATTTATAAAATTTTTTTATTTTCTTGTTATTTTTCTGTACAATAAAAATGAAAGGGTAATAGTTAAACATAAAAACATCCTCTTAATAAAACAATAGTGTATAAGTTTTAGTCGCTTCGAGATAATAGAGTTTTAAATTTTTGTCTTATTAAACATCTGGTCATTTAAATATTTGATGGAACAATCAACCTATTAGTAAATGATATTTCATTTATTTAATAGTGCTTTAATTTCAAGTAAATGGGATTCAAAATAACATGACGTCACTTAGGCTATTTTATTAGTTTAAGTATATTTATGAAAAAAATTGTGTATATTAAAAATAGGTCAATTTTCGATATTATTTTCTTATGAAATAATAACGAGTAAAAAAGTGCTATAGTCGGTCAAGCCCGACCATACGATACCCTTCACGACTAAGGTCAAAGGTGTTATTTTTTTTTTTGTATAAAGACAAATATTTGCTAAATTGATGATGGCAAATACAAACATTTTCTCAAAACTTATATATTTAAGCTGTTTCCGTCATATGGACTTATATGAGAGCTAGGGTGAATTGTGGACCGATTATCTCGAAATTTAGGAAATTGATTACAATTGTTACAAAAATTATGTTTGCAAAAAATAAACTTAAAATTCCCATTATCTTTAGATTTACGAGCATTTTAGTAATTTTTGTTTCATTTAGAGCGTTTTTAAAGAAAAGTTTGTATGAGAGCTATGGTCAAATGTTGACCGATTTTAACGAAACTTGGTACAGTGATTTTAGTTAACACAATTGATTTTAGTTTACACAAATGAAAAAATATTAATATTTGAGACTGATATATCAATTCAGGAAAGTGGGACCTATGGGAGGTACCATAGATAATGGACCGATTTTGACGAATTTTAATTTCACTAATTTCATGGTCCCATTATCAAAAAAATGATCTGTGCCAAATTTCATCAAATTATCTTCAGAATTGCGACCTTTAGTTTGATTACAAGCTTTACATGGGGGTCCAGCCAGCCAGCCAGACGGACGGACGGACATCGCTAAATCGACTCAGAAAGTGATTCTAACCTATTGGTATACTAAAAGGTGTGTCTAAGGAAAAAATATTTCCATGCGTTACATACATCAGCACAAACTTATAATACCCTTTCCATCTATGGTGGTGATATTGATTTATAAAACAGTGTATGTGTCTTATACACTATTTTTCTTTGAATTTTTTTTCATGGTAACGATTATCAAAATACCATACCTTCATTTTCATATTAAATAATACAAATAATGAATATTAAAATAGTGTATGTCTTTTATACACTATTTATCTTTATAATTATATTCAGAAAAGACAACTAACTAAAGAAACAGTAAATTTTCAAACACAAAGCTATTCTTATTCTGTCATCCTGGACTCAGAGTGGAGCATAGGGCCTCAAAAATCCTTTTTGTATCGAACTCTATTGCGAGATGTTAGGCATACATCATTTCACGAATAGTTTGCTGATTGTAACTCTGCATTAATTTACCTTCTCCACGTTCTAGCAGGTGCACCAACACGGCGGCCGCTATTATATAGATTGATCTTTTAACCTTTTTTGTGGAAGTAGAATTTCTTTTATAAGAACGATAAA
Organism: Stomorhina lunata; assembly: GCA_933228675.1. NCBI lineage: Eukaryota > Metazoa > Arthropoda > Insecta > Diptera > Rhiniidae > Stomorhina > Stomorhina lunata. The sequence goes on along the minus strand of OW121741.1, from coordinate 135,600,059 downwards.
AATATAGATTAGGACGTCGGGCTAGAGAAAAACAATTACCAAAAAAAAAAGTAGAATAAAATAAAACCGGTCCCCTCGTCTTAACGTTAGAAGAGGACGTACGAAACTTCGATGGAAAGACCAAGTAGAGGAAAATCTTTTAAAGCTAACAAGCTTTTCGAAATTGGAGAATATGGGTAGAAGATTGAAGCGCAATATGCTCTGTCTTTGACCTCACCGGTTGTACGTATAGGCCTTTTAAGTTAGTAAGTAAATAGAATTTCTTATTATACATTAAAGAAAGATAATGGCGTATATGCGTAAACTCTGTTGTTTTATTAAGTGAATGAAAAGTCTCCAATTGAAATAAATATATTTTGTTAGTCAATTTAAAATATACAATAGCTCCGTTTCCTCAATTAATCCTAAGGCGTCCGTTTTTTTATTTGGGAAGAAACCAGTTTTATTACCAACTTCGATTGTGCTGTAAAAATTTAAATTATTGCTTTTTTATTTTGCCATATCCTTTTCGTTTCCCCTTCATTAGCCTAGAATCCCTTTTAAATAAATACAAAGTCATTAGGATTTTTGTCAAGCAAAATTCCAGCAAATTTTCGTTAATTCTTCAATTGTAGGAGTTAAGTTTTTATTTGAAAAATTGAATTTTTATTTAGATTTTTTTATTCGTTAGCATAAATTGATTATTTGTGGATACACTTGTAGTATCAGGATTTATGTAACTTTTTTCGAACAAAATAAATGTCCTTGACTTTGTATGCAAATTTACCCTCTTGTTTTATTTAATACCTAAAACAAGCATTATTTTTGTCTAGTATTAAAATATGTAAGAGCTAATAGAAGAAAAGTGTATATTTTTATTTTGAATAATAAAGCTGACATGGCTGGTTCCCCAGGGATGGAGAAGTGGGAGGAGAATTTACACGCTTCAATTTAATGTTGTTAATTTGTTTTAATAGATTCCCTTTTTTTTGAGGATTATTTTGTTTTTCTATAATTTTCTTTCTTTATCAATAGCTATTTCTTTTAACAAGTTCGACAAATTTTCAAAAGTTTCTTTTGTTTGATAGGCAAAAACTTCCAGGAACCAAATTAATAATGAGATTTATACAACAAGTTTCTAATCTCTTAGAGACAAGTGTTAGATTCGTAAATGGTTCTTTGTATTTCTTTTGTATTTCCTAATTGATCTTATTTTAAAATATGTAATTATATTATGGAGGATTCAAATTCCCTTAATCTGAAACTGTTATACAGAAACTTTTTTCTAAATTACAAGCTTATAATTTTTTTTTTTTGATTTCATTTACTTCACTGAAATTTCAAAACTTTATTATACACAAATTTTTCTACAGAAAAACTTTGTTGTATAAATAACATTTTAAAGAAAACATTCCCTTATACTCAAAATTTTTAAATTTTTATACTAAAGAAAAAAATGTATAATGTACGAGGGAGGTATCTGATAGATGAGCTTGACTTATAGTCAGTCAATTTCTTACTTGTTTGTTTTCAGATAAAAGCCAATATTTCCTTAGTTATATTCAATATAATGAGATTTTCTACAAGTGAATGTAAAAATATATTTTTTGCATAAATTTTTATTATTCAGCAAAAAAAAATGTTCAATGACACATTCATATGCAGTTAAAGGGCATAAATATGCATACAAATCGATAAGTGTGTTCAATTTTATTTGACACATACATTTTGCATATTTACCGTGATGTCAAAATAAAGTTAATATGTTGATAAAGAGTTTTTAAATATAAAATGTACCATCAAGACTTTTTATTATACAGAGTGAAACATAATAGAAGTTGTTTATTTTGTGTTTTAAGCTGGAAGAAAGAAATTGCACTGACATTTTTTGGCTAAATATTTCAAAAGTCGCCTAGGGGCTGTCCAACTGATACGACCAAAACAGGTTTCTTTTTAAATATAATTAACTTGAAGAACTGTTTAATGCCCAAAAAAATATTTTATACAGAAAAAAAAAACTGGGCACAAGAGGGTTAAAGACCAATATTTCTTTGACAAAGAGACCAGAACAAGGAAATCGTCGGCAGAGTTGCCGTTTTTTATACTTTTGACTAAAATAGGTATTTTTCAATGTGTAGTTCTGATTTCTTAGAAAGAAAAAGTTTTCTACTCCATTTTTTTTAATATTTTTATCAAAAATTTTTCTATAGAAAATTTTTTCATCAAAAATTTTTCTATAGAAAATTTTTTATCAAAAATTTTTCTATAGAAAATTTTTTTATCAAAAATTTTTCTATAGAAAATTTTTTTATCAAAAATTTTTCTATAGAAATTTTTTTTAACAAAAATTTTTCAATAGAAAATTTTTTTATCAAAAATTTTTCTATCGAAAATTTTTTTATTAAAAATTTTTCTATAGAAAATTTTTTTTATCAAAAATTTTTCTCTAGAAAATTTTTTTTCTATAGAATTTTTTTTTATCAAAAATTTCTCTGTGGAAAATTTTTTATCAAAAATTTCTCTATAGAAAATTTTCTCTCAAAAATTTTTCTATAGAAAATTTTTTCTCAAAAATTTTTCTATAGAAAATTTTTTATCAAAAATTTCTCTATAGAAAATTTTCTCTCAAAAATTTTTCTATAGAAAATTTTTTTATCAAAAATTTTTTATAGAAAATTTTTTTATCAAAAATTTTTTTCTAGAAAATTTTGTTATCAAAAATTTTTCTATAGAAAATTTTTTTATCAAAAATTTTTCTATAGAAAATTTTTTTTATCAAAAATTTTTCTATAGAAAATTTTTTTATCAAAAATTTTTCTATAGAAAATTTTTTTATCATAAATTTTTCTATAGAAAATTTTTTTATCAAAAATTTTTCTATAGAAAATTTTTTCTCAAAAATTTTTCTATAGAAAATTTTTTATCAAAAATTTCTCTATAGAAAATTTTCTCTCAAAAATTTTTCAATAGAAAATTTTTTTATCAAAAATTTTTTATAGAAAATTTTTTTATCAAAAATTTTTTTCTAGAAAATTTTTTTATCAAAAATTTTTTTCTAGAAAATTTTTTTATCAAAAATTTTTCTATAGAAAATTTTTTTATCAAAAATTTTTCTATAGAAACTTTTTTTTATCAAAAATTTTTCTATAGAAAATTTTTTAACAAAAATTTTTCTATAGAAAATTTTTTAACAAAAATTTTTCTATAGAAAATTTTTTTATCAAAAATTTTTCTATAGAAAATTTTTTTATCAAAAATTTTTCTATAGAAAATTTTTTTATCAAAAATTTTGCTATAGAAAATTTTTTTAACCAAAAATTCTCTATAGGGAATTTTTTTTAATAACAATTTTTCTATAGAAAATTTTTTTATCAAAAATGTTTCTGTAGAAAATTCTAGAGAAATTTTTCTATAGAAAATTTTTTATCAAAAATTTTGCTATAGAAATTTTTTTATAAAATTTTTTTTATCAAAAAGTTTTCTAAGAAAATTTTTTTACCAAAAATTTTTCTGTAGAAAATTTTTTAATCAAAAAGTTTTTCATCAAAAATTTGAATATAGAAAATTTTTTTATTAAAAATTTATAGTAAATCTTTCTATAGAAATTTTTTTCATTAAAAATTTTTATACAGAAATTTTTTTTCTCAAAAATTTTTCTGTATAATATTTTTTCATCAAAAATTTTTATATAGATAATTTTTTTACCAAAAGTTTTTCTTTAGAAAATTTTTTCATCAAACATTTTTATATAGAAATTTTTTTTACCAAAAAATTATAGAAAATTTTTTATCAAAAATTTGTTCATCAAAAATTTGAATATAGAAAATTTTTTTATTAAAAATTTATAGTAAATCTTTCTATAGAAATTTTTTTCATTAAAAATTTTTATATAGAAAATTTTTTTCTCAAAAATTTTTCTGTATAATATTTTTTCATCAAAAATTTTTATGTAGAAAATTTTTTTACCAAAAATTTTTCTTTAGAAAATTTTTTCAGGAAACATTTTTATATAGAAATTTTTTTACCAAAAATTTATAGAAAATTTTTTCATCAAAAATTTTTATGTAGAAAATTTTTTTACCAAAAATTTTTCTATAGAAAATTTTTTCATCAACAATTTTTGTATAGAAAATTTTATTATCAAATTTTATTATCAGAAAATTTTTTCATTAAAATTTTTTATATAGAAAATTTTATTATCAAAAATTTTTTCATCAAAAAATTTTTTTTTATCAAAAATTTGTCTATAGAAAATTTTTGTATAAAAAATTTTTCTATGGAATTTTTTTTTTTCAAACATTAGAAAGGAACATTTTTTTATCAGAAATTTTTCTATAGAAAATTTTTTATTAAACTTTTTTCAATAGAAAATTTTCTTATAAAAATGTTTCTATAGAAAATTTATTTATCAAAAAATTTTCTGTAGAAAATTTATTTATCAACATTTTTTTATAGAAAATTTTTTACAAAGAATTTTTCTAAAGAATATTTTTCTATCAAAAAATTTTCTATAGAAAATTTTTTATCAGAAATTTTTCTACAGAAAATTTTTTTTGCCAAAACTTTTTCTATATAAAATTTGTTTATCAAAAATTTTCTATAAAAAATTTTTTTATCAAAAATTTTTCTATAGAAAATTTTTTTATCAAAAAATTTTCTATAGAAAATTTTTTTATTAAAAATTTTTCTTAGAAAATTTTTTTATCAAAAATTTTTCTATAGAAAATTTTTTTAGCATAAATTTTCCGATAGAAAATTTTTTTATCAAAAATTTTTCTATAGAAAATTTTTTATCAAAAATTCTCTATAGGGAATTTTTTTTAATAAAAATTTTTCTACAGAAAATTTTTTTATCAAAAATGTTTCTATAGAAAATTCTAGAGAAATTTTTCTATAGAAAATTTTTTATCAAAAATTTTGCTATAGAAATTTTTTTATAAAATTTTTTTTATCAAAAAGTTTTCTATAGAAAATTTTTTTACGAAAAATTTTTCTGTAGAAAATTTTTTTATCTGAAATTTTTCTACAGAAATTTTTTTTTACCAAAAATTTTTCTATATAAAATTTTTTCATCAAAAATTTATATATAAAAAATTTTTTATCAAAACTTTTTCTATAGAAAATTTTTTATCAAAAATTTTTCTATAGAAATTTTTTTATCAGGAATTTTCAGAATTTTTTTTTTATCAAAAATTTATAGTAAATTTTTCTATAAAAGATTTTGTTATCAAAAATTTTTCTATAGAAAATTTTTTTATCAAAAATTCTATAGAAAAATTTTTGGTAAAAAAAATTTTCTGTAGAAAAATTTTTGATAAAAAAATTTTCTATAAAAAAACTTTTGATTTTTGATACAAAAATTTTCTATAGAAAAATTTTTGATAAAATTTCTATAGAAATTTTTTTTTTTGTCAAACATTGGAAAAGGATATTTTTTTATCCAAAATTTTTCTATAGAAATTTTTTATGAAAAATTTTTTCTATAGAAAATATTTTTTTAGAAAATTATTCTATAGAAAATTTTTTTATCAAATATTTTCCAACAGAAAATTTTCTTATAAAAAATTTTTCTATAGAAAATTTATTTATCAAACATTTCTTTATCGAAATTTTTTTTATAAAAAATTTTTCTATAGAAATTCTTTTTTTATCAAATATTTTTCAATGTAAAAATTTTTATCAAAAATTTGTAATTAATTTCTCTATAGAATATTTTTCATCCAAAATGTTTATATAGAAAATTTTTTTATCAAAAATTTGTTCATCAAAATTTTTTTATAGAAAATTTTTTTTATCAAACATTTTTTTTCAAAAATTTTTTATGGAAATTTTTTTATCAAATTTTTTAGTTTCTCCACAAACATTATTTGGCTTTTTATCAATAAATTTGTCTGTTAAATTAATATATAAATGTAAAAGATTTCGGATCTTTTTGAAGGAAAATTTTTTTAATCAAAATTTTTCTAAAGAAAATTTCTTTATCAAAAACTTTTGAGAAGAGTTTGCTACAGAACATATTTCTATCGAACATTTTTCGATAGAAAAATATTTTTTTTTTGAAAATTTTCACAGAAATTTTTATTGAAAATTTTTCTACACAAAATAATCTTTAACGAAAATTTTCCAAAGAAAAATATTTTTATCAAAAATTTTCTATAAAAATGTGTTTGTATCAAAAATATTTAAAAAAGTAGATTTTTATCTAAAAATATATTATTTTCTAAAAAATATAAAACCCTAAAATTGTTTAATATTAGAATTTATTTCTGTTTCGAAAATATACCCAATTCGGTTACATTTATTTTTAACAATTCTTACAAAACCAATAGTTTTTTGGATTTTGATTTTGATTTTCATAAAAAAAAAAAACGGCAACAACCGACTCTGTTAACATCAAAATTCCTTTTTTCCTTTTTATACTCATTTTGTTTTTTATACTCATTTTTACGAATTTCATTAATGATCGTGGTATTTACGAAAATTACAATAAGTCATTGGCTTCTGGTGGTATGGGCTGACAACGCCTGATCATCACAAATTTATTATACCCTTTCCACCTCTAGAGGTTAAGGTTATAAAAAACTTGATTATATATTTTTAAAGTTTTATTGTTTCCTTTATTTCCTGTTACTCTGTTAGATAAAATTGACATTAAACTGCATTAACAACACCATGTAAAGGTTTGCTAATTTTGGCAACCAAAAAAAATACGGAAAAATTTTATTCCATGACTTCAAAAAAAATTGATTGCACACAAATAAAATGCCACCACTCAATGTCCTTCAAGCAACAGGATGTTTATATGTCAAAAGAGGAAACGTGAAAAAAATTACAAAAAAAAAAAAAAAAATTATATATGAAATTATTTACAAATGAAAAATATGCAGTAAAAACTTTTCAAAATTAACAAAAACCCAAAAAACTCAACAAAATGTATTTAAATAAATGAATGAATGCATTTTTTAAGTGCTCGAATGAGTTCATGTACGTAAAATGTAAAGAAATTTGCATTTTTTTTTGTTCTGTTATCCTTTACACTATAATTTTGCAAATAATGTGCCAGTAGAAAGGCAAATAAATATTTATTATGAATATGAAAAAAAAAACTTGTATATGCTCAGAAAAACTCAGTTTTCCATATTTACCATTAAATTGTGATAAATTGTTAATTAAGACTTTAAACAAAACCTCCAAAGGATTTTGGCATCATATTAAAGTTAACAAAATCTAGCAGCAAGAAAAAAAACTAAGTTTTTGTTTTATCCTTTTTTTAAGCCAATGATATATTAAACTATAGCAACGAATGCTAACAAGGACTGTACGGTTACACAAGATGTCCTGGCTGATATAAAAATCCTCGCACATAAATCATTTTCTTCGAAATTAGAGCCAACAAATATGAGAAGAGAAAATTAGCAAAAACTATAAATGTTATATCATGATAAACATTTAAACCAACTCTGGCGCAAAAAAAGCTTATGAAAAAATCCGTGCATCAAGGAAAACAAAAAAGCCAAAAGCATCACGGAAAAATAAAACATCTAAAAGGTGTTACTTTACAATTTGGATCATTTACATAGAAGATACTTACTCTTATTCTAAGTGGGAGTATGACAAATATAAAGGTTACAAGAAATTAGACGGGACCAAAAACTTCTCGTCAAAAAAATTTCCTAAACATTTTTCTATAAAAACAAAAATTTCATTAAAATTTTTCTATAAGAAAATGTTCATTAAAATTTTTCTATTAGAAGAATTTCATTAAATTTTTTCTAGAAGAAAAATTTAATAAAATTTTTTTTATATGAAAAATTTCATTAAAATTTTTTTAAATTTTGTCTATACGAAAAATTTCACTAAATTTTTTCTAAAAGAAAAATTTCATCAACATTTTTTTAAGAAGAAAAATTTTGTAAAAATTTTTCTATAAAAAAAAAAATTCATTAAAATTTTTCTGATAGAAAATTTCATTAAAATTTTTCTGAAAGAAAATTTTTTTAAAGAAAAGTTTTCTATAGAAAATTTTTCTAATAAAAATTCTTGGATAGAAAATTTGTTTATCAAAAATTTTTCTATACAAAATTTTGACAAAAAACATTTTCTATAGAAAAATTTTTATCAAAAATTTTTTACCAAACTTTTTTCAATAGAAAATTTTTTTATCAAAAATTTTTCAATAGAAAATTTTTTTATCGAAAGTTTTTCTGTAGAAAATATTTTTATCAAAAATTTTTCAATAGAAAATTTTTTTATCGAAAGTTTTTCTGTAGAAAATATTTTTATCAAAAATTTTTCAATAGAAATTTTTTTCTTTTTTTTATCAGAAATTTTTTTTACCAAAAATTAACAGAATTTTTTTTATTTTTATAGTTTATTATTTATAGTAAATTCTTCTATAGAAAATTTTGTTCTCAAAAATTTTTCTATAGAAAATTTTGCTATCAAAAATGTTTTTATAAACAATTTTTTTATCAAAAATTTTATAGAAAACATTTTTATGAAAAATTTTCTGTAAAAAAAGTTTTTATAAAAAATTTTCTGTAAAAAAAATTTTGACAAAAAAATTTTCTATAAAAACAATTTTGATAAAAAAATTTCCTATTGGAAAATTTTTGATATTATTTCTATAGAAATTTTTTTTATCAAACATTAGAAAAGAACATTTTTTTATCCAAAATCTTTCTATAGAAATTTTTTTATCCAAAATTTTTCTATAGAAATTTTTTTATCCAAAATTTTTCTATAGAAATTTTTTTATCCAAAATTTTTCTATAGAATTTTTTTTATCAAACATTGGTCTATAGAAAATATTTTTATCAAAAATTATTCTATAAAAAATTTTTCTATAGAAAATTTATTTTTCAAACATTTTTCTATCGAAAATTTTTTGCAAAAAATTTTTCTATAGAAATTTTTTTATTTCAAAAATTTTTCAATATAAAAATTTTTCTCAAAAATTTATAGTAAATTTCTCTGTAGAATATGTTTCTGTAAGAAAAATTTCAAAATTTTTATTAAAAAAATTTCATCAAAAGTTTTCTATAAGAAAAATTTCATCAAAAGTTTTCTATAAGAAAAATTTTATCAAAAGTTTTCTATAAGAATGATTTGATCAAAATATTTCTATAAGAGAAATTTTATTAAAATATTTCTATAAGAAAAATTTCATTAAAATTTTTCTGCAAGAAATTTTTTTTTTGAATTTTTCTATTAGAAAAATTTCATTAAAAATTTTCAATAAGAAAAATTTCATTAAAATTTTTCTATAAGTAAAATTTAATTTAAATTTTACTAAAAGAAAAATTTCATTAAAATTTTTCTATAAGAAAAATTTCATCAAAATTTTTCTATAAGAAAAATTTCATCATAATTTTTCTTAAAGAAAAATTTCATCAACATTTTTCTATAAGAAAAATTTCATCATAATTTTTCTTTAAGAAAAATTTCATCAACATTTTTCTATAAGAAAAATTTTATCAAAATTTTTCTATAAGAGCATTTTTCTGTAAAAAAATATTTCTTCAAAATTTTTCTATAAGAAAAATTTCTTCAAAATTTTTCTATAAGAAAAACTTTTTCAAAATTTTTCTATAAAAAAATTTCTTCAAAATTTTTCTATAAGAAAAATTCTTCAAAATTTTTCTATAAGAAAAATTTAATCAAAATTTTTCAATAAGAAAAATTTCATCAAAAATTTTCTATGATAAAATTTTTCTTATAGAAAAAATTTGATAAAATTTTTCTATAGGAAAAATTTTGATAAAATTTTTCTATAGGAAAAATTTTGATAAAATTTTTCTATAGGAAAAATTTTGATAAAATTTTTCTATAGGAAAAATTTTATAAAAATAAAAATTTTTTTATAAGAAAAATTTTGTCAAAATTTGTACATAAGAAAAATTTTATCAAAATTTGTATATAAGAAAAATTTCATCAAAATTGTTCTGCAATTTTTCTATAGAAAATCTTTTGTTTTGACAACAGTTTTTCTTTCTTTTTGGAATTGATCCAATAAAAACTTTCCGCCCTAATTTGTTAACAAAATTTTGTTGCAAATTAAACTCGAATTTAAACACGAAACTCTTATTCAAATATTGCAAAATATTCGTTCCCCTTTTTCTTAATTTCCACAGGGTATCGAAGATAACTATTTCATGAGCCCAACCTAAATACATATGAATATCAGTTTTGCATTTTTTTCCATTTTATTTTGTTTTGGGTGAAAACTGTGTTAATATGTATGTATGCTAGTATAAGTTATGTATATACATTTCGCTTGCGACAAACATTTGTTAGATGCCAAAAATATCACTATTATCAACATCATCATCATCATCCTCATCATGATTGTTCAGTTTAAAAAGTTTAGTTGTAATTTTGTATTTGTTTAAACGAAAGTTGTATGAGGGTACGTGGAACTAACCGAAAACACCAGAAGGCTTTTCTCACATATTTCCCCCTCCCACAAATACATACTCATACATAAACGAGTATCATGATGATAAACATGTGTATAAACATATGTTGATAACTCTATTTGTTGGGGTCTTTTCTTTTCTGACATTTATGCTGCGAAAAGTATAAACGAAAACGAAATATACGAAATTGTTGTTAAATCCAAACATGACATTTTTCTTAGTGGTGGCATCTTAAATTATGGTTGTGCTGTTTATGTCATGTTGTTGCTGTTTTCTCGTAGCAACAGCAGCACAAGCTGTTGACAATGAATGATGAAAAACACACAATTGCAAGTTGTCTTCGCTGCTAATGATATTGCCAAAGGTTATGGCAATATTGGTGATGTTGCTTTTGTTGCTGCTGCTGATTTGCTGCTGTTGTTGTTGGTCAAGAAACATGAAGTCGCTTGTATTGAGTATCATCCAAATAAAAAATCAAATATAAAATATTGTTTTCGTTTTCTTTAGCTTCTGTTTCGTTATTATTTGCTTTTCTTTGTTGTCCACAAAAAAAAAAAAAAAAGAACAGGAAAAATCACAAAGTCCTGTGACAGGGTCAAGGAGACTTGAACAAAGAAAAGGCGGACATTTTTCTTGCCAAAGAAACTGAAATAATATTAGGGAATAAATCAAACTACAAAGTGTCACTTATTTGAATTCTTGAACTATTTTCCTTTATGTTTTCCTTGTCGTTTCCCCTATTTCTGATTATAGTTTTCAGGATATTTGATTTATAATTTTTGGTAGATTAAAAATTGGGTTCCAAAAAAAGAGACAATAACGAAATAGAAGAATTTTTGGTATATGAAAAAATTTTCAATACAAAAAGCAACAACAAATGTGGGGGTAATAAAAAAAGATAAAAGTGAAAAATGTTGTGTGTTTCCGTTTAGATGATGAACTTGGCATTATATTGATATTTGTTTAGACACTATAATTCGTTATTATTCTGTCTCTTAAATTAGATATAATGTGTGGTTTTCGACCCTTCTAGAATATTCTTCTTGATGATGTTGGTCTTAACAAAAAAAAAAAAAAAAAAAAAAACGCGTTAAGAAAAGTTTTTAGTCTATAAAAATTTTTCAATATAAAATTTTTATGCAAAAAACTTTTTTATAGAAAACTTTTTGTTTTCAAATTTAAGTAAAGAAAATTTCGTTATAAAATTGATTTGAATTTAATTCGTTTTTTAATTTTTCATTAAAAAATTTTTCGTTTAAAATATTTTTTTTTATAAAAATTTTTCTACAGATAAATTTTTACTAAAAACTTAAGATTTTCTTTTATTTTTCTATGGAAACTTTTTGTACAAATTTTTTTATTTTCAGTTTTCTTTTCATATTTGTTTTTAAGTTGAATATTTTTTGTTTTAAAATATTTCTCTTAAAAATTTTTCGTTTTAAAATTTTTTCCTTGAAACTTTTTTTTTAACTTTTTTAAGGTATTTTTTTAAGAAAAGTTTTTTATATACAAGATTTTGGCGTAAAAGTTTTCCTTTAAAAATAAAAAAATTCTGTAGAAAATTTTTTGTCTTCAAATTTAGCTATAGAAAATATCTTTACAAATTTGTTTTGAAATTAAATAGTTTTAAGATTTTTCTGTAGAAATTTTGTATTTAGGAAATGTGTCGTTTCAATATTTGCACATAGAAAATTTGTCTTTTAAAATTTTTCTATAGAAAACTTTTCTATTAAAAATTTTTCATTCAAAACATTTTTTTTATTGATTTTGTTTAAAGAAGATTCTCATAAAGAATTTTTTTTTGTAGAAAATTTTCTTTAGAAAATTTTTCGTTATAAAATTTTTTAAAAGAGGATTATTTGGTAAAATAATTTTCCATAGAAATTTTTTACTTTAAATTTTTCAAAGAAAATTATTTGTTGCAAAATTTTTCTTAGTAATTTTTTTGTTTTGAAATTTTTCTTGAGGAATTTTTTCATTTTCAAAATTTTTCTACAGAAATTATATTTTTTTTTTAATATTTTATAGAAAATGGTTCGTATTGAAAATTTTTTATACAAAATTGATTTTAAAGATTTTTTTTTTAGAAAAATGAACATTTAATCTTTTAGAAAATTGTTCATTTAAAAATGTTTTTAAAGAGAATTCTTCGTTTAAAATTTTTTGTTTTAAACTTTTGTATAAAAAAATTTTCGTTTCAAAATTTTTTGTCTTAAAATTTTTCTATAACAATTCTTTTGTTTTAAAATTTTCTTATAGGAATTTTTCTATCAAAAACTTTTCGAGTAAAATTTTTTTTTAAAAAAAATTTTTGTTTTGTAATTTCTCTACAGAAAATTTTAAGTTTAAAATTTTTCTGAAAAAAATTTTTTGTTTGATAATTTTTTATACCTAATATTTTGTATTTAATTTTTTCTATAGAAAAATTATTAGTTTTAATATTTTTCTTCAGAATATTTTGTTTAAGATAATTTAATATTTTTAAAATTTCAAATACTAAATTGTTCTTAAAATATTTTTTAATTTTAAAAATTTTGTTTAAAAATTTTTCTAGAGAAAATTGTCCCTTTAAAAATTATTTAAAACAAAATTTTTTGTTTTAAAATTTTTCTATATCAAATTTTTAAAATTCTTAAATTTGTCTGTAGTAAAACTTTTGTCCAAAAGAAAAATTATTTGCACTTAGTCCTACTTTTTGTTATATAAATTTTGCTATTGGAAAATTTTTTGCTTAAAAATTTTTTTTTTTTTGGGAAAATTTTTCGTTTTTTAATTTCTGTATTAAAAAAATGAATATTCAAATTTTTCTATAGAATATTTTTCGTTTTTAAATTCCTTTTGTTTTCAAATTTTCTTAAGAAAATTCGTAGTTTTAAAATATTTCTATAAATTTCTTTTTGGAAAACTTTTCGGCTTAATTTTTTTTTTTAATTTTCTGTTTTAAAATATTTTCAATGGAAATTTCGCATTAAAAAAGTTTTCGATAGAAAACTTTTAGCCAAAAATTATTTTAAGACAGTTTAAAATTTTAAAACTTTGGTGTAAAGAATTTTTTTTTTTAAATTATCTATAGAAAATTTTTAAAATTTTAAAATTTCTCTATAGCAAAACTTTTGTTTGAAAATTTTTTCTATTGGAAAGTTTTTCGTTTAAAAATTCTTTTTGCAAAAATTTTTCGTTTTAAAATTTCTATATAAGACACTATAGTTTTAAAATTTTTCTTTAGAAAATTTTATGTTTCCAAATTTATTTTTAGATTTTTTTTATTTTAAAAATTTACAATAGCATTTTTTTAAGTTTTCTATAGAATTTTTTTAAGTTTTCTATATAATTTTTTTTTGAAAATTTTCTAAAGAATACGTTTTATTTCCAAATTTGTTTTAAAAAATTTTTTTGTATACAAATTTTCTATAGGAAAATTCTTCTATAGAATTTTTTTTTAATTTTTCGTTTCAAATTAAATTTCAAGCTGCTTCCGTCACTTGGACTTATATGAGAGCTAGGGTCAAATGTGGACCGATTTTCTCGAAATTTGGCAAATTGATTACAGTTGTTACAAAAATTATGTGTGCAAAACCTAAACTTGAAATTCTCATTATCTTAAGATTTACCAGCGTTTTTGTGATTTTTGTTTCATTTATTGCGTTTTTAAAGAAAAGTTTGTATGGGAGCTATGGTCAAATATGGACCGATTGTAACGACATTTGGTACATTGATTTAAGTTTACATAAGTAGTATTTTTAGGAAATTTCATGAAAAATGTTTATATTTGTGGCCAATATATCAATTCCGGGAAGTGGGTCCTATGGGAGGTACAATAAATAATAGACCGATTTTGACGAATAGCCATGGTCCCATTATCCAAGCAATGATTTAAGCCAAATTTCATCAAATTATCTTTAGAATTGCGACCTGTAGTTTGATTATATGGTTTACATGGGGGTCCAGCCAGACGGACGGACATCGCTAAATCGACTTAGAAAGTGATTCTAAGCCTATTAGTATACTAAAACGTGGTTCTAAGACAAATATTTCTATGCGTTACATACATCAGCATAAACTTATAATACTATTTCCACCTATGGTGTTGAAGGGCATAAATATTGATATTTATGGCTAATATATCAATTCCGGAAAGCAAGACCTATAGGAGGTACCACCATTAATGGACCGATTTTGGCGAATATCAATAGCCATGGTCCCACTATCAAAAAAATGATCGGTGCAAAATTTCATCAAATTATCTTTAGAATTGCGACCTGTACTTTGATTACATGGTTTACATGGGGGTCAAACCAATCAGACAGACGGACGGACATCGCTAAATCGACTCAAAAAGTGATTCTAAGCCTATTGGTATACTAAAAGATGTGTCTAAGACAAATATTTCCATGCGTTACATACATCAGCACAAACTTATAATACCCTTTCCACGTATGATGGTGAAGGGCATAAAAAAATTCTAGGGCCTTTTATATAGGGTCTTCCAACAGAAACTAACAAGCTTTAACGATTCATCTGGTTAAAGCTGACAATAAGCTGTCGTTTACGACTGAGACAATAATGGTATTCATCATTGTTAACGGCTAGTTCTATAGTCCGAGGTTTGCATATTTTTTTTGTTTGGTTTAAATACAATGGCTAAAATATATTTGTGTATGTATGGATGTATGTATGTATGTGAGATTGAGTCCTTTATGCTTACATAAATATTTAAATAGCCACGAACAAATCACAACAAGCAATCACTGAAATAGGACAATCGAATGAAATAAAAAACCAAAAATATAAAAATATGTACCCAGCAGTTTCAAAGGAAAGTCAAATAAAGGCTTTAACAAATTGTCACAAGTCTTTGTCTAGGAAACTTGAAACGAAATACTACAAAATACTTTAGCCTAAATCAAAGTATATATGGATGTCTAGGTAACTGGCTTTTACATATCAAGATTTCGGACACCATCCGAACTGCAGGGTATTTTTTTTTTTGTTAAATTCCTTTATAAAATGTTTACTTTCATTTTTGTTGTAAAACATTGTTGGTTGCTATTGTTGTCGCTGTTGGATTTGCTGTTGTGAACATTTATCACAATTACGGACTGCAAATGACAACAATAGGAACAGCCAGAATCCGGCCATTGTTATAGTTAAGGTGGGCAACAAAGTTACAACAAAAACAATAATTTTACAAATACAAATACGTAAAACGAGACCATGACAAAAAAAAGGACATCCATCCAATTGAATTAAATAACTTTGTTTTTCCCTGCTTTTTTTTTGCTTTGTTGTAATTTTTGGAAAAATATTTTTATACGATTTTTTGTAATTATTTTAAAACTTTTTTAAAATTATTTTAAAACTTAAACAATTGAAATCTTCATTTTTGTATAAGTTTTTACATAAGATTGACTCTTACTTACTTAAATGTTACAACCTGTTAAGGTC
Organism: Stomorhina lunata; assembly: GCA_933228675.1. Lineage (NCBI taxonomy): Eukaryota > Metazoa > Arthropoda > Insecta > Diptera > Rhiniidae > Stomorhina > Stomorhina lunata. Next base: position 135,584,217 of record OW121741.1, on the reverse strand, counting down.
AAAGTCCGAGCATATTTTAGAATTCCATGGATTTCGACCTTGTGCGAATATTTTCCAATTTTATAGGCCAAGCTTGGTCTTTCTATCGAATTTTCGGACATCCTTCTCTAACATTAGGTAGTGGGACATTTCAATTCCAATTTTATCCTCTTCATTGTATTTTTTTTTCAAGAGAGGGTTACTAGCCCGTAATCCTAACCCATATTTATCAATCTTATGGGACAACTCTCGGAACATGTTAACTCACAATATTAATGGGTGTTAAACTAGCTCCCTGGGTGATACCATGAGGAGGTGTGTGTCCACAGTTGAGATGAAGGATGACCCAGATAAGTTGGGCTTACCAAGTTAAGACCAATTAGAATTGTGTTTGGTATTCAACATCCCCTACATAATCAAAATTGACTCATGATGGTATTTTTTCATTAACGTGAGTTAGTTTTACAATTTTTTTTTACAGAAGATAATATTTAAGTTCTTAAAATTCAAAAATCATTTAAAAAGACTCTCTTAATAAAAAAAAAACTAAAAAAAATTGTTGCCCTTGGTGGGATTTGAACCGGGGCCATTCAGCTTAAATTACCATCTAAATTACAAATAAGTACTTCTGTAATAACTTATTATTTATTCGGATGGTATGTTGTAGTCGTTACAAGGTAACCAGTTATCAGAGTATTTGCTATTACCAAAGTTTTGCTGGGGGTATAAAAAATCCATGCCAAATACAAATTTTTTTTAATTTTTTTCAGAAATTTAATTTTTATTTACTATAACTTTCCTTTTCTATCATTCATGGTTTTTACCTAAAAACATAAAAATTCATGCAATTTTATAACAATTTCACTCACTTTCTAACGATGCACTCCAAAAAAAAACAACATAAAAGAGGAAAAACTATTTTAAACACAAATAGTAAAAAAGTATACTCGTATAAAATTTTATGGTATATATCAAAAACAAAACTTTAGACTTATGTATTTTACCAAAACTTATCCAGAAAATTTTCAAAAAATCTCTATTCTCCATTGCTCTAAGTAAATTGTTTAACAAAAGCAAAAGAAAGTTTCAAAACAATTTCTGTGAATATAGTAACAAAATTGTTTATCCAAAAATCCAATACCAAAATTAGAGTG